>JABLUY010000207.1:0-66897 GCA_013306675.1 Thraustochytrium sp. TN22 | reverse complement strand
GAGGTCGAGGTCGAGGTCGAGGTCGAGGTCGAGGTCGAGGTCGAGGTCGAGGTCGTGGGCGGCCGCGGGGAGACGATGATCGTGGTCCGCGTGCGGCTGCCCGAAGGCGGGACGCAGGAGGTGCGGGTGGCGGAGGACGGCGACCCGCTGCACGAGGTGGTGGCGGCGGCGCTGGGCGTGGCGGCGGGCGACTTCGAGCTCGTGGTGGGCGCCGTGCCGCCCAAGGTGACGGTGGCCGAGGGAGACCGCAGGACGGCGCGCCAGCTCGGCGTGGGCAACCGCGAGACGCTGGCGCTGCGGCACTCGACCGCCGCGCAGGAGCGCGAGCGAGCCGCGCAGGAGGCCGAGGAGGCCGCCGCCGCGAGCGCGCGCCGCCGCAGGGCGCCGGCGAGCCGGCGCGGCGGGAAAATGGCGGAGGAGCGCGTCGGGGACTCGCGCGAGGGAATCGCGGCGAACCTGATCCGCGCTTTCCAAGGCGGCCCGCGCGACAACGTGTCGGTCTTCATGCGCAAGGCCACGCGCGGCTTCCTGAACGACGCGCACGCGCGCCGCGACGCGAGCGACCGATATGCGGCGGCCCTCGCTGGCCAGTTCGAGGTGGCGCGGTCCACGCGCGAGCCGCAGGCGGAGCAGGGCGGCGGGGCGACCGGAGACTCCACGAGCGCGAGCGCGGGCGCAGAGTTGGTGACCGTGCGCTTCGCGCCGGAGCGCGGCACCAAGTGGAAGGAGGACAAAGACGTCAAACTTCTTTCGCGAGACGTGCTGCAGGTTACCGTGCGCTACGTGCTGTCCGTGGAGGACGAGGAGTGCGCGGCGACGGCGCGCGAGAAGATGCGGCCGCGCGAGCTGGCGCTGCATTCGCCCAATGTCTTCTGGTCGCTCGCCGTCGTGTACCGCGACGACCTGCGCGCGGGCGAGCGCAATCTGGAGGCGGCGCTGCAGCACCTGTGCCCGGACCTGGACTGGGCCTTTTTGCAGGCGCGTCGCCGCGACAAGTCTGGCAAGGCCCTGGAGGCCGAGGCCACGGCGCAAAAGCTCGCAGCGGAGCGCGAGCAGCGCAAGACTGAGGCCGAGGAGCGGCGGCGGCGGCGAGCTGCGGATCAGGCGGCGCGCGGCGCCGAGGGCCCGGCGGCAAAGCGGCAGCGCCGCCAGGAGCAACAGGCCGCGCTCGCCGCTTTGAAGCGCGTTTTCGACGAGGACGCGAAGCTGGCGAGCGGTGTCAAGAAGCAGCTCAAAGTCGATGACGTCCTGGGCGTCGCCGGTACCCCGGAGGCCGCCCTGTTGCGCGCGGCGCGCAAGGTCAAGGCGGACGCCACCCAGCTGCAGGCGGCGACGTGGCTCGAGCGGGCCAAGCAGGAGGCAGCGGGGAGCTGCTTTTTGGAGGTCCTGGGTCCCGACGCCGGCTTGGCGGACCAGTTGCGCGAGCAGTGCGGCTTGAGCACGCCGCACGATTTGGAGCGTCTGCGCATTCCGGGCCGCACCGAGCTCGCCGTCGAGGTGACAGGCAAGACCAAGGAGGAGGTCATGGCGTGGCAGTCGCGTGCCGCGGAGCTCTTGGACAAGCATCCGGTGCTGAAGGGCCTCCGTTCGCGCGGCTGAGGGGCACTGTGAGAATGAAGACACTCAGCTGGTCAGGCTCAAGCAGGCTGATTGGCTCAGGCTGACTGACTGACTGATTGACCGTCTGACTGTCCGAGGCTGACTGACTCGGACTCAGGCTGACTGAAAAGATGGAAAATACTGGCATGTCTCAGACTGTGACCGGTGCCGCCTGCGGCGCGCCTGCGCCGCACGCTTCAAGTTCACGTAGGAACCCAGGTCTTGCGCTTGGCCTCCTCGCGGAAGTTGTGGTGCGCCACGGGCCGGTAGGTGTGGTACTCGTCCTCTTGAGGCGCGTTGGCGCGCGACACGGCCTCCTCGCGGCGTGCGCGCGTAGCTGCCCCAATGTGATGGTTGAAGACTTGCGACTGCGAGAGCCACTTCTGCTTGCCCTGCAGATAGTCGGCGCGGTCGCGGTCGAACTGGGAGGCGTACGGGCCATCCGCGTTGATGGTACCGCCCGCCAAGGCGTCCTGACCGAGGCGAATCTTGGGCACGCGCGGCGAGGAGCGACCCGCGTCGTCGGCCTGGTCGGCTTGGTTGCCAGTGGCTGGGTCCGCGAACTTCGCCGGCGTTGACTGCGAGCTCGTCTTGGCGGCAGCAACGGCTGCGGATCGTGAGGCGGGATGCCCGCCAGGGCGCCACGCAGGGTGCGCCTCGATCGTGCGTAGCGTGTGCGTGACCGTGAGCGCGTTGCGCAGGAGGTCCTCGACCGGGAGGTGCGCGGTCCGGTCGAAGAGCGGGACCGGCGCCGGCATGGAGCGGAGCGTGGCAGCGAGGTCCTGGCGGGAGGAGGAGCGCACCGCGAAACTGGGCGCGGAGCGCGGGCGCACGAGCTTGCACGGGAACTGCGCCGCGCATTCGCGACGGCTTCGAGCGGCCTGCAGGCGCGCTGCCTGGTCGCGCTTCTCGCGGACCTCGGGCGACTCGCTGTGAAGGCGTGCGTTTTGCGCATAGTTGGACTTGCGCGGGTTCGTGGCCGCCGTCGCGGACTGCGGGCGGTCGATGCGGCGCTCCTTGCGCTCGGCCAGCGTGAGTCTGCTGCGCGTGAGCACCGGCGGGGCGCCCTCGGCATGCAGAAACACGCAGTCTGTCGCACGGGCCTGCTTGAGGCGCGGGCGCAGCTCCGCGGCGGATCGTGGACGGTCTGCGCCAGTACCAGCTGCCGCCGCTTCGGGCCGTTTGATGCGCTCTTCCGCCTTGGCGGTCTGGGACCGAAAGGACAGGTACACGCGGCTGGGCATGTCGAGGTGTCCGTGGTGCTGCAGGCGGCGCGCCGTGTCCTGCAGGTAGTTACGCAGCATGCGCGCCGAGGGCGGGTACTCGGCGGAGACGTCAAAGTGGACGGCCAGAAAGTTGTGGTACTGCAGCACGAGCGGCGCGAGCTCGCTCTCGGCGAGGACCTCGGGGCGGTGCTTGGCGCGGCGCAGCGCTGGCCCGTCCAGAGCCCACGGCGGGCGGTTTCTCACGACGAAGCGCTGCTCGTGCAGGCCGGCGAAGGCGACGTGCTGCGAGTGCTGGTTGACCACCCTGCACAAGACCTCGTCCGCCTTGCTCAGGTGCAGGCCGGGCGGCCGCGGGTCGACAGCGCGCGGGCGCGACTGCCGCACGGGCTTGCGCTGGCGCGACTTTTTCTTGGACCCCGTGGTGCAAAAGGGCACCCACTTGTGCTTGCGGCTCTCGAACATGTAGAGGTCGCCGGCCTCGCAGTCGAGCGCTACCTGGCGGCGCGGAAACTCGACAAGTGCGGCTAGCGCGTGCGGGTCCATGTCGGCCAGCGCACCTCCCTCGCGGCCGTTGACCGGCGTCACGTCAATGCCACGCCCAGTGCAGAGAAAGGCGAGGAAGTTGGCGACGGCGCCGCAGCCGAAGACGCACTTCTTGGTGAAGAAGCACATCTTGAGCAAGATGTACAGCTCGCGGCCAGCCTCCTCCCAGGGAAGCAGGCCGGCTGTGCAGCCAATAAGGAAGACATCCACGCGGTCGAAGGCCTTGAGCCCTGCCGTGCCGCAGGCCGGGTCATCTTCGTTGTAAATGTACCTTCGCAGGTCGCGCCGAGCCACCACCTCGACGCTCGCGTCGCCCGCGCTACATCGCCGCACGGCCGCGCGGCACGCGCTCTCGAACGCCGCGAACTGCCGCCGCTCCTCGGCCTTGCGCTCCTCAAAGCCGTCCAGCACCACGACTCGCATCGCGCAGACGCCCGCAGCCGTCCGATCTGCTCCCGCGCGTGCGCGCGCACGCTCACACGCACGCGCGCGCGTAAGAACTTAGCATCACCGCCGCCCCGGGCCCTCATCCTGGCAAAGTCATCTCTCAACTTGAACGACTTGAACTCCAAGTGGCTCGTTCAACGCCTCGAAGTCACACGCCGCGCACCCCGGTGTGCTCCCGTCACCTGGCTCCGGGGCGTGACCTCAAAGCCGAAGTGGCTAGCTGCTATCGACTATCGACTCGGCCTCTTCCGGCCCCCGGCAGCGTGACGGCAGTGACGCGGCGGGCCCTTTTGCGCCCTCGGCGCGGTCCTTGGGTTGCAGTCCTGCAGGCAGACCGGCCGGCCCGTGCGCGGCTCTGCTCAGCTCGTGCGCTTCCGCGCGGGCCGGCGCCTGCCTGCGCCGCACCGCGCGCGCCAGTCCGCGCCCAAGGCTGCGCAGTGCCAGGCCTCTGTCAGCTTGGAAGGGCTTCCGAGGCGCACTTCACGCGAGAAGAAGTTTTCTCGCCGCCGCGATCCGTGACCACCGGCAGCAGGCCTTCAAGTTCGTTCACGCCTCGCGGCGCAGCTCGCCTAAACCAAGGCACCGGCCAGCGGCCGTGCGGGGCTCTCGCGCGGCCCGCCTTCGCGCGAGCGCTGGCCGCGGCACCGAGACCGCCCGCCAGGTGGTGCTCCGGCTGCGCTCTCGGCTGCTCTGCTCTGCTCTGCTCTGCTTTGCTCCCCGTGCTCTGCTCCAGGCCCAACTACCTGCAGTGCAGCTTGACGCCGCCTTCCACCGCGCGCAGCCCGGGCTGCTTGCTCGCTCTGTGCTGCGCTGCGCACCTGGCCGCCGCAGAGAGCTCGAGCTGCCTGCGCTGCGCTGCCTCGAGCTAGCGCTGTGCACCACGCCGCACAGCTACTAGTAGCTGTACATAGAGCTGCGGCCGCAGAAGCGGCCTAAAAAGCGGCCGCTTAGGCTACTGTCAGCTCTCTCTCTGTCACTGCAGCAGCGCAGCGGCAGACTCGAGTCAGCAGGCTGAAGGCTGACTCGGACTCGGACCCGGACTCGGCCTCGGACTCGGCCCCGGACGCGGCCGGCGGCCGCAGAGCGGCAGCGCGGCGCGGCGCGGCGCGGCACGGCGCGGGATGGAGGCGGCGGGCGGCGGCGGCGCGGACGCGGGCGCGGCGGCGGCGGCGGCGGCGGCGGCGGCGGGCGCGGGCGAGGGCGAGGGAGCCCCGCGCGGCGAGGAAGCCCCGCGCGGCGAGGAGCGCGGCGAGGGAGCGGGCGGCGAGGAGGCGGGCGGCGCGGCGGCGGGCGGCGGCGGCGGCGGCGGCGGCGAGCATGTGACGGTGGACATGCGGCGGCGCGAGCTGATGCACCAGCGCAAGCCGAGCTGGCTGAGCGAGAGCCATCCCTCGTTTGTTTGGGGCGACCAGCAGACGCGCAACCAGATCCGCGAGGAGCTGCACCGAGTCAATGACGCGCTCGTGCGCAGCGAGAGCCTGCAGGTGGAGGTGGGCGAGGAGGGTTCCGGCGAGGATGAGGAGGTGGACGACGAGGACCTCAACTACGGCATGGAACCAGGATTCGCCAACATGACCATCGACGAGGAACTTCGCGCCGTCGAGGGCATGATTTCGGAGCACACCAAGCTCGAGGAGGCGGACGAGGAGGACGAGGACGAGGACGAGGACAGCACCGGCGACGAGGACGAGGGCGACGACGACGTGAGCGAGGCCCCGGACAGCGCCTCCGTGGCGGGGGCCGGCTCCGGCGAGGCCCAGCTTCAGCCCGTCCCGGACGGCGTCGCCGGCACCGCCGCGCTCGTGGCGGACATGGACCTGGAGCCGCCTGCGCGCAGCAACATTGCCAAGGTGCTTGATGCCGGGCAGCAGCAGCAGCAGCAGCAGGAGGAGGAGACCGCGCAGGACGAAAAGGATGCCGCTGCGCCAGGGGCGCAGCCGAAGGAGGCACAGCAGCAAGAGGAGCAGCAGGACGCGGCCGGCGGCGCGCAGGCGTCCGCCGCGCCGCCGGGGGCGCCCGGAACGGAATCAATACCGAGCGGCGAAGCCGACGGTGCCCGGCCGCATAGGCATGGGGCCAAGGGTAGGAAACATCATGGCGGCAACAAGTTGGTGCCCGCGCGGCACTCCTCGACCGGTTCCTCGTCCGGGACCTCGGGTGGCTCCGGCAAGGCGCGCAAGAAGCGCGGCGTCAAGTATGTAGAGCTGCCGGACTTCTTGGCGACCGTGGCCCGCGCGCACAAGCAGCAGCTGCTCGAGAAGCAACGCTTGGAGCTTGCCATGGCGGCCGAGGCCGTCAACCGGCGCGAGGCGGAGGCGAGCGGCGGGAAGACGCACGCGCCGCGCTCCGAGCTCATGATCCGCCGCGGCTACCTGGACCGCCTGGGCATCGCCGGCGACTCGGCGCCGTCCAGCGCGGCCACCAAGGGCATCGACATGGGCATCAACGCACGCCGCGCCGCCATTGCCTCGGCGCGCACGCGCCGCAAGCCGCCCAACCAGCGCGTGCACCTGCGCGAGGCGCCCAAGTCTACTCGCAGCAAGGGCTTTTTCAAGAAGCTCGCCTCCTGGATCGCCTCGGACGAGGGTCCGTCCTCGAGCGAGGCCATGGCTGGCGCTGGCGCCTCGGGCGGTCTTGTGCAGATCTCCTCTTCGGTCGACTCGAACGGCAGTGCCGGCTCCAGGAGCACTGGTCGCCCGCGCTCCGTTAATTTCAGGGAGACCGCGGACGTGTACTTTATTCCGGCGCGCTCCGACTACCCGGCCAAGGTCAAGCACGCCATCTGGCACTCTCGCGCCGAGTTCGTCGAGATGGTCATGTCCAACATGGACCAGGTCGAGCTCGAAATGCAGCAGGAGGCCGAGGCGCAGCGCCGCATCCAGGACCTCCGCGACAACCCGCCGCCGTCCTTTTCCGCGAAGAACCGCTCCAACAAGGACACCACCAGCCCTGCCTGATGCGGACTCGCGCGCGTGCGTGTGCCCCTGGCTTGAGAGCTCGTGCGGTTAGGGGGGGGGGGGTGGGGGGGTTGCAAGTCAGCGGCCTGCTGCGGCGGGAGTGACACCGGCCGTGGCGCTGCGCTGAGCACCATAATGACGCTTGCGATTAGCCATGTCAACATCTTCAATTTCTGTGTCTCTGCTTGTTGCGCTGTGTGCGTTTCGGATGGCGTGGCGGCGACCACGTTCCTCTCTGCCAACGAATGTCTGCCAACAAAACTCTGTCCACGAAACTCTGCCGACGAAACTCTGCCGACGAAACTCTTTCACTTATATTTTACACCAGCGAGAGGGGTTGCGCTTCAACAAGGCGCACGTCGCCTGGACCAGGTTCGCCATGGTCTTCGTTGCCTGGCTGAGGTTCGTCATGCTCTTGGTCGGACTCGGAGAGCTCAGATGCCGTACAAATCGTTGCTTCGCTCATTGCAGACTCCGTGTCGGACTCCACCTCATCCGCCTCCTCCTCCCCTTCCTCCTCCTCCTCCTCCTCCTCCTCCTCCTCCTTTCTGTACGAGGAGGCGCTGCTCTTGGCCGGCGGCCACTTTACATCACCGAGCCAGCCGCCGGACTCGAGCTCGGGTCGCTCATCGGCGACAGCATCGTCAATCGCGCCCGCTCCGTGCTTCACGTCGTCGCGCACTTGAACAGAACCATCAGGCCCTGACCGTCCGGAGTCTGTGGACGGCAAAACGCGGTCCTTGTTGGATCTCGGATGCATCCTCGAGGAGAAGAGGTCGCCGAAGCCGATCTGCATCTTCTCCAAAGGCCGGCCGCTCAATGCCCGCATCACCAGAGCCCCAAGAGCGCGGAGGAGGATGTAACCAGAGAAGCAGAGCGAGGCGATGGCGGTCGGGCTCCACGTGCCCAGGTATAAGCCATTTGCAACCTGCAGGGCGAACTGCGGCATGCTCTCCAGTGAGGATTCGACCAGGCGCATGCGATTGAAGGCCGCCGCGTCAAAGGGCGGCGCCTGGCGTCCGCTTCGTAGGCTGGCCTGGGGCGGCGGCGCCGAAGGCGGCGCCGCGGCGGCCCGTGACGAGGGCCGCAATCTGCGCGCCCAGGCCTTGATGCGTGCGTGGCTGCGAACCACCCAGCTCTCGGGGTCGAGCAGAAAGGCAAGCCGTACTGATTCCACAGGGAGCACCTTGATGGCGTACAGCAGCAGCCCTACAATCCACCATAGCGCGGAGCCGAACGCTACGGCGAGGACGCGCTCCAGCGAAGCGTCCCGCACAATGTCAAAGACTCGAACGCGCATCGGGTTGTTCATGAGCCAGATCGTGTACGGGCCGACCGCCAGCGCCAGCGAGCTGATACTCAGCACAAAGAGCGTTCGGTTGAAGAAAGGCTCCTGCGTCACGTAAAAAAGATCTGTGGCGAGATCGCCGAGGGACAGCAGGACGTCTGGCGCGAGGCCCAAGCCGAGCCAGCCAAGGCTGCTCATCGACGCGGCGACGATCGCGAGTGACGCCACGCACAGCGCGAGGACAGCAAACCTCGCGCTCCCGTTGCGGTCCCACACAAAGAAGCACTCGTAGTGCGTGCTCACGTACGAGCCGGGCGGGCAGTGCGAGCCGGGCGGCGGCGGCGGCGGGACTGGGGCTCGCGTTGGCCGATGCGTAGGCGCCAGCGTGGGTTCCGTCGTTGGTGCCGCCGTAGGATAAGGGGGGAAGACGGAATAGTCTCGGTCAGGCTCTTCGAAAGCAATGTTGAGCAGGTCCATGTTCGGCTGAGGACCTGTGAGATCGACGTTGAGGGTCGCGAAGGACCACAGACTGGTGAGCTGGGTCATGCTGGAGGGCAGCGAGTGGAGGTTGGTGAGGTCGTTCATCAAGAGAGAGTTGAGCTGGTGCAGATTGCCGATGCTCATTGGAAGAGACGAGAACAGGTTCGTGCTCAACCTCCTGTGCCCGCACGCAGAGCAAGTGAGCAACGTTCGTTCTCTAAGCGCAGCGCGCGGACCGCGTCAAACGTACAGCTGGGTGAGCTGCGTCAGCGCACCAATTCCTTCCGGAAGATCGCTGAGCTGGTTCGCCTGGACGCTTCTGAACACCAGCCAACTCGGGTCGTCAGGCCACGTTCACATCCTGCCGGCTACTCCTGACTCTCAAAGTAGTAGTAGCTGGAGCTAGCTAGCTACGAGCCAGGTACTGGAGTAGCAGGCTTCTGAAAAGGCTGCAAGGGGTCAACGTACAGATATCTCAATCCAGTGAGCTGGGTCAATCTGTCCTGCAGGATGCTGAGCTGATTGTCACCAAGGCCTCTGCGGGATGTCGCCTGGCGTCAGACCCAACGTGCTTCTCTTCGCGAGCCGCAGCCCCGTGACGTACAAAAAAACGAGAGAAGTGGCATCGCCCAGGGTTTCGGGCAATGCAGTGAGTCTACTGACCCTCACGTCTCTGCGTTGGTTGTGCCATGTCAGTCCTGGTGCGTAGACGCTCTGTGGCAATGTAAAGCAGGCGCAAACGCACAACGCCAACAAGGCGGAGAGCCTATCGATCCAGTCTGGGAGCTCAGTAAAGACAGTCTCGCGGAGATCCCTGCGTGAGCAACGTCAGCGCGTGCCGGGCGAGCTCGCCAGCAAGGTTGGCGTGGAAAACGCACAGGTAGGTTAGCCTCTGCAGGTTGGTGATGCTGTCTGGTAGCGAGGACAGCCTCGTGCTGGACATCAAGTTGCTGTGCGTGTTGGGTAAAGGCGGGGTGTTAGGCGCGCTGCTTCCGCGAACCCGCATGCCGCGCGACCAGACCTACATCTGCCTGAGCAGGGTGAAGGAGCCGACGCTTTCCGGGACCGCGGTGATGGACCCCCCTTGAACGATACTGTTCGCCCGTCAGGCCCGCGTCAGTCTTCTCTTGCCTGCACAGGGCGCTTCCTCGTATGGAGCACGTACAGGTCCCTCAGGCTCTCTGGCGAGTAGGGCGTCAGGTCCGGGAAGCTGCTGTTGCAGCCGGTGCATGCGAGGCTACTGACAGGCGAGCCTTGCTCGGCGCACGAACATGCACTGCTTAGCACGAGCATGCACTGCAGCACGCTCAGCGCCAGCGTCCTCTTCCCCGCGCGCCCGGGCGCCGCCCCGAGGCGCATCGCGTACCCCACCGAGCTGCACATGCGCCGGTGCTACTTGCACAAGCTCTTGGTTGGCACGCAGGGCGACCTGGGCGCCGCTGCCGCTGCCGCCAGGTGCCCGCGGTCTGCCCGCAGTCCGTCGCCGCCGCCGCCGCCGCCGCCGCCGCCGCCGCCGCCGCCGCCGCCGCCGCCGCCCTTTCAATCGGTCTTTGCGCGGCCGCGCCGCCCGCACGCGCCCGGTCCCACGATGGGGGAGCCCGGGCGGCGTCAAGAGGGGAGCCGCCGCGGCGGCGGTGGGGCGCTCGCTGCACGTGCATAGCACGTGTGCGAGCACAAGATGGACATGTGAATCACTCCGCTTACAAAGGTGACGTGAGAGGTGGGCACACGCACCACCACTCGCTCTAAACCTAAGCTAGCTCTTGGAGAGGGGGCCAGGTCTCCCTCTACTTACAGTTAGAGCAAGCAAGCCTACACGATCGTGAGCGTGCCGTCCTTCGGGGTGCGAGTCTCGTTGCTTGCCTCAGGCTCGTCGCCAGTGGCGTCTTCGTCATACGAGCCGCGATGGCTCGTAGCGGCGTCTGCGGCGAGAGAGACGCTGCCCGACGGTGTGGTACGCCCGGTTGCCGTGCCCGGAGCGCCCCCCGAGGTCGAACTGGTCACCTCGGGCGTGGGCTCCTCGTGGCCAGCGCCATCAGCGCCGTCGGCGGAGCGCCCATCGCGAACGCCGCTGCTGGCGGATGGCTTGATGTCGGCGCTCGCGGCGCTCGCGGCACGGTGCCTCGACCGGAAGATACCGAGACCGACCTGCATCTGATCCAGGCCGCGGCCGTTGTACGCGTGACGGCCCAGCGCCCAGAGCACGCGGATGATGAGATAGCCAGAGAAGCAGAGAG
This sequence comes from Thraustochytrium sp. TN22, assembly GCA_013306675.1. Classification (NCBI taxonomy): domain Eukaryota; class Bigyra; order Thraustochytrida; family Thraustochytriidae; genus Thraustochytrium; species Thraustochytrium sp. TN22. Next base: position 56,120 of record JABLUY010000207.1, on the reverse strand, counting down.
AGAGGATGGATGCGGTACTCCAGTCGTCCAGATAGACACCGTTGGCCACCTGCAGGGAAAACTGGGGCACGCTCTCCAGCGCAAACTCGAGCAGGCGCATCCGGTTGAAGGCCGCCGGGTCGAAGGGTGGTCCCGGAAGGGCCGCCTTCGCGCCGGGCGCCGATGGGTCCTCTGGGCGGTATCGGTAGAGCCAGCGCCTAGCGCCGAGGCAGCACACAAAGCCAAGACTCTCCGGGTCGAGCAGAAAGGTGCTTTTCACCGAGTCGAAGGAGAGCAGTTTGATGGTGTAGAGCAGGAAGCCCGCCGCCCACCAAAGGGTGGCCCCGACCGACACGAAGAAGAGGCGGCGCAGCGGCGCATCGCGCACGGCGTCCATGAGGCGGAGCCGCAGCGGATTGTTCAAAAGCCAGAGCGTGTACGGGCCTACCGTGAGCACGAGCGAGGTGCAGCTCAGCGCAAACAGCGTCTTGTTGAAGAAGGGTTCCTGCGTCACGTAGAAGAGATCGGTCCCCAAGTCGCCTACAGCAGCCACGACGTCCGGCGAGATGTCCAGCCCGAGCCAGCCGAGGCTGGCCAAGGCCGCAAAGACGCTCGCGAGACCCAGCGCGCACACGACTAGAATGAGCGGGCGAAATTCGCCGCGGCGGTCCCACACGAAGAAGCACTCGCCGTCCGGATTCACATACGCGCCGTTCGGGCAGACCTTCTGGCCGTCCGATGGCGTCTCCGAGTCGCCCGTCGGCTCTTGCAGCTGCGTCGGCTCGGCTGTCGGCCCTGCGGTCGGCAGGGGCTCATAGGATGACCAATTCCGGTCTGGAACTTCGACGACATAGGGAAGCAGGTCCAAGTCCGGCTGCCGACCCAGCAGCTCGAGGTTTTCCGTCCACAGGTAAGAGAGTGCGGTAAGCCGCGTGAGCGACATGGGCAGTCTGTGTAGGTTTGGGTTGTCGGAAATCGAGAGGCGCTCCAGAAGCGTGAGGTTGCCGACGGATTCTGGAATCTCCGTGAGCTCATTCCAGTACAAGCTCAAGGTGGTGAGCGTTGAAAGCATGCCAATGGAGTTTGGAATGCTCGTGAGGCTGTTGCTTCCCGCGTATAGCCTTATGAGATTCGGCAGGTTGCCGATGGGCTCGGGCAGGGCGCTGAGCTTGTTGTCCATGGCGTAGAGCCAGGTGAGGCTCGAGAGCATTTCGATCGACGCGGGGATGGAGGTGAGGTTGTTGGCTCGTACGTTGAGATATCCCAGAGAGGGCACGTTGGCGCCGAGCGACTCGGGGAGGGAGGTCAGCACGTTCGAGCTGAGGTGTAGGCTAAGCATTGCCGAGAGCCCTGCCAGGGACGGTAAGGAGCTCAAGGAGTTCTTTGCGAGCCGTAGTTGCGTCAGGCGCGTCAGCTTGCTGAAGACGTCGGGCACTTGTGTGAGCCGGTTGGTCTCTACGTCTACGTATTTCAGCATGCTCAGGTCACCGATCCAGTCCCCTAACGTGGACATCAGATTCGAATCCGCCAGACTAGTGACAGCCTCGAGCACATGTGCGTCAGTGCGCGCGTCGGTGCGGACGAGAACAGGATGCAAGCATGTCGAACATGCAAAACGTACAGATATTGCAGATCTGTGAGCGTGGACAAGGTCGCAGGCAGCTCGGAGATTTGGTTGGTGCCAACGTCGCTGATGTCGGCAAGACCCGAGTCAGCGAAGCTCAAACACGTTTCGAAACGGGCGAGGGAGGGCGGGCGCGGGACGAACGAACGTACAGATAGTAGAGCTGTGAGAGGTTAGGAATGGGCGGGAGTGCGGTGAGCTTATTGTTCGAGACGCGCAAGAATTCCAGCTTGCTCAGGCTGTTGATGGAATTCGGCAGGCCGGTGGCTTGGTTGAACTGATAGTCGATCTGGACGAGCGAGTCGCTCAGCAGGCCAATGGACTCTGGGAGCGCGGTGATTTGATTCTCATCCAGATCGCTGGGGCCGATCGAGTACGTCTGCTGCGTCAGTTCGCCGGCGCTCCACGTGACAGCTACGGAGCAAAAGTGGGGAAAGGGTCTGGTTTCACGCACATGACAAAAAGCTTCGAGAGGTTGCCGACAGAGGCGGGGAGCTCCGTGAGAAGGTTCGTCTCCACATCGCTGAGCAGCTCCGGAGACCACGTCAGTCATCTCGTCGGGCTTGCCGAGACCGTCCAACTCCTTGCCTAGCCAAGCATACTCTACCCACAGGTACGTCAACGCCGTCCAGCCATGGACCTCAGAGATGGATGTCAACAGATTGGTTTCCAGGTGCCTGTGGTGCGCGACTTGTCTGTCAGCCTCCAGAGCCCCACCCCGGATGGAACGGGCTGGGCTGGCCGGCCACCCACGCAGAACGTACATGGACGTGACTGTCGTGAGGCGACTGATCGCGGCTGGAAGCTCCGTGATCTGATTCGCCGCAAGGTTCCTGTGGGCGCGCGTCGTCAGGGCAGTCTGTACTTGAAGGCTTGGCGTCCAAGACTTCACAAGCAACCTACAGGTAGAGCAAGCTCGACAGGTCGCCAATCTCCTCCGGCAGCGAGCTCAGAAGGTTGTTTGGAGCGTGTCTGCAGCGAGAGCGTGGGTTAGCGTCCTAGGCCTGAATTCTCGCAAGCAGAGCACGCGCGCGCTACATTGACATACAGAGAGAGCAGATTGGTCAGGCCGCCAATCGTTGATGGCAGGGCAGTGAGCTGATTATCCCGCAGGCTCCTGTTCAAGCGTCAGAGTTAGAGACCGAAAACGGAAAACGTCTGCCATGACGCGCAGGACTTACAGGTACGTCAGCGCCGTGAAGTCGCCGATTTGATCTGGGATCGAGGTGATCAGCCCAGTGTCAACGATCCTGTCCGCGGCCGCTCGTTGCGTCAGCAGGCTGCGTTCGAGAAGGCATGCGGGCGGTACTTACAGCCTCTCAATGAACGCAGGGTTGTACAAGGACAGGTCCGGGAAGCTCGTGTTGCAGGAGATGCACGAGATCCTCGATGTGGGAGTGCCCACCTCCTGGCACACGCACTCCGCCATGGCGTTGCCCGTGAGCATGGCCCAGACCGAGACAGCCACGAGCGCCATAGCTTGCCATGTGCTCGAGGCCAACATCGTGCTCTAGCTGGCCTGCCCGCGAGCGCTTCTTGACCGTGACCGGCGCTTCTTGACCGTGCGGCAGCGACGGAGGGGGGAAAGGAGGGTCCGCGCACAGCTCCGCGATGAGTTGGAGGTCCAGCCCAGGCTCCCGTGGCCCGCCAGCTCGCTGGCCTTGGAGATCACTCGGCCGAGCACGCGACTGGCCGGCCGCTGCGCTGCGCTGCGCCCGCTCGTCGCCGCGCACCCCGCGCGGCCGTGCGTCGCGACTTGGTTTGGGCGCCTTCCGCGAGCACGCGCCCGCGCAGCGCAAAGGGGCTCATCGGCGCCAACGAACTGGCCCAAGCGGCCCGTGTGCCCGGCCAGTGGTCGCGGCGCGGCGCCGTCGCCCTTCGCGCGGCGCCGAGCGAAAGCGCGGCGCGGCGCGGCGCATGTGGCCAACGTATACCACACGACAAGCGCGGGCCCAACGGTCGTCCCATTTGCCGAGGTTGACCACGTTGCCCGGAATAGCCTCGCGGCAAGTGGCGATGTTGCGTGCATGATGATGAGCGTGGCAGGCTGGCGCTGATGTGCATGCCGATGTACCACCTTGTGACTGGCCGCGTGCATGCATGCATGGTAGCTCACATCCAGAGAGAGAAGCGTGGGCTGGTGGATGATGAGGACGAGTACGAGGATCGGCGAAAAAGGGCACGCCCGCGATGTAGACGGGTGCAGTGAGCGCGATGTGATGCTAGGAGATGCGTGCAACGCCATGCTCGCCCGCTTCTGGCAAGATCTCGAGTATCCGTGACGATGGACATTTGCGTGACTTCAATGGCCCGCGCTCAGGTGAAAGGATTACTCGCCCACGGCGTGCTGTGTCGTCTTGGGCTTGCTGTGTTGATGCAGCATCGTGATGGTTCGTCGGAGATTGCGCCCGTCGCGGCCTACGCGGCCAACGCGGAGGCGTCGTGCTCGCTAACCAGCGCTGACCCTTGCAGGCGCCGTCTCGCGCAGCTACGCCACGCGCGTACCTCCGCCACGTGCAGCTCCGCCACGCGCGCAGGTCCACTCCACCGCGTGCAGCTCCATCCACGTGCAGCTCCATCTACCACGTGCAGCTCCACCACGTGCAGCTCCACCACGTGCAGCTTGTGTGGCTCGCGCTGCTCGCGCAGCCCAGGCACGCTTACTGGGCAGGGCACCACCTGGTACCTCTCTGCTTCTCCCTGCTTCCCTCTCTTCGCACTGCCTTGGGCCTCGTGGTCTCCAGGCCAGACTCCCTCGCGCTCACGTCCTCCTTGGCGGGCAAGTCCTCATCCGCCGTGCTCTGCTCGAGCAGCTCGCTCGCTCATCCCTCGCTCGCGTGTGGTTTGGAGGTCTGCGGCGCGCGCGCGCGGCGCGCTGCTTCGCCACTCGTTCGATGGATCGAACTTGAAAGGTTTGGGTCCTCGCTGTGGCCCGGGCCGCACGTGTGCAGATCTCATCCGAACTTGAGCTCCAAAGCTGGTAAAGGCAGGGCTGGCAGTGCTGCGCAGTGCTGCTGCGCATGTCGCGCAATCGCCGAGCGAGCAATCCTCGCGCTGCCTCGCATCATCCGCCGCGCCGCCGCCCGCCATCATGATGCAGGCTCAGCTTGTTGATTTGATCGATGACGTGCGACCAGGGGCCTGACGGCGGGGACCCTCCGAGTCGAGGCTTCGGCTCGGACTTCGCTAGCTAGCCAAGAACAGAACGCGGCCTGACAGAGGGGAGCGACCGTGACACTTCCCGGCGACGAACGCTTTTACTTTACGCTTCTCTTCGCATCTGTGCGCATCTCCGGCGCATACCATAACGTTACCTGCCAAGTGGTGAGGTAAGTAAGTTATCGGTACGGGTACCTGTCCCATCATGTGGCAGTGGCACCGTTTCCCCACCGACGGAGGCTGCTGCTCGCCACGACAACGACGACGATAACGACAAGAGCAAATAGACTTTGAAGGGTTATACGGCCTGGCAAGGGCCCATGGGAGCACGAGGGTCGGATCAGATGCGGCTCTTGGGCTCATCGATGAGGGCGCCGTAGACGACGTTGCTGAAGAGGACGCGAAGCGGCATGCGAATGTTGTCGCGTCCGAAGACCTGGGTGAAGAAGATGGCAAACATGTCCTCCTCCGGGTCGCAGAAGAAGACGGTACTGGCGGCGCCGGCCCAAAAGTACTGACCCTCGCTGCACTGCCAGGAGTAGGCGGCCGGGTCGGTGACGACGGCGAAGCCGAGGCCAAAGCCGAGGCCCGGGATGCCGTGGTCAACGCAGCTGGGCGTGGCAAGGTCGACGATGTCCTTGCCGCCGGGCAGGTGGTTGCGCGTGGCCATATCGAAGGTCTTGCGCGAGAGCAGGCGATGGCCGTCCAGCTCGCCCTTGTTCATGCAAAACTGGCAGAAACGCGCGTAGTCCCGCATCGTAGACACGAGGCCGCCGCCGCCCGAGTGCATGCGCTTGGCAGAGGTGTACTCGCCGTTCTTGACCTGCATCGAGGTGACGTCCTGCCTGGAGCCATCCGGGAGCTCCATGTGCAGGCTGGCGAGACGGCCGTACTTGGATTCGTCGAGGTGGAAGCTGGTGTCGAACATGTCGAGAGGGCGGAAGATACGCTCCTCGAGGAAGTCGCCGAGCGACTGGCCCGAGATGACCTCCACGAGACGGCCCACGACGTCCGTGGCGTAACTGTAGTTCCACTCCTCGCCAGGCTGGCAACAGAGGGGCAGGCCAGCAATGCGGTCCACAAGCTGCTCGAGCGTCTCGTTCTCCTTGATGGCCCGGCGGCTCGATTCCAGGTACAGCGGGTCGACCGGATTCTCTGCAATCAGGTTCTCAAAGCCGTACGAGAGACCGGCCATGTGCGTGAGCAGATGGCGGATCGTGATGCTGTTGGTGCACGGCACGGGCTCGGCGTCCTTGGCCAGCAGCACGCGCATGTTCTCCTTCTTCCACTTGTCGCCCAGATACAGGTGCGCGGGCTGGTCCAGCGTAAGCTTGCCCTCCTCCAGCAGCATGAGCAGCGCCAGGGAAGTGATGGGCTTGGTCATGGAGTAGATGCGGAAGATGGTGTCGTGCTCCAGCGGCGTGCCCTTCTCCGTCAGCGCCGTGCCGTGGCCCTTGTAGTACACCACCTTGCCCTTGCGGCACACCAGCGCGCTGGCCATCGGAAAGCTATGCCCGACCGACTTGTCCACCGTGTGCTCCAGAAAGCCGTCCAGGCGCTCCAGTGCCGTCTTCGACAGCCCCACCGACTCGGGCGCATGCGCCCACGGCAGGCCCACGTCCTTGCCCGTGAAGTCGAACATTGCGCCGCCGCCGCCTCTGTCGCCGCCGCCGCCGCTGCTGCTGCTGCTGCTGCTGCTGCTGCTGCTGCTGCTGCTGCTGCTGCTGCTGCTCGCGCCGACCTCGAAGCGAGTTTGATTGCCCAGGCCCGGGCGTAGCGACCGGGCCGGTATCCGCCGCAGCACACCACCGTCAGTCTGCCCTATGGCCGTCCGCCACCGGCAGTGCCAGCGCCAAGGCCAGCGCCGCACGGCCTGCATCGGGATGCGCGCCCGCCGCGGATCGACAACACGTGGCACAAGCCCGGCCTTCTCCCGCGAGCTTTGACGACGCAGCCGATCGCTGAGAGGCTGCAGGCAGATGTGAATGATTAGAAGTACTGCTGCGGTGCTAAGCAGGGACTGCACTGCAGTGCACGCGCGGCTGTCGGTCCAGGTCCGACCCGACCCGAGCGACCCGACCCGACTCGGACGTCGGCGAAGGCGCGACTCCGCGGCGCTGCCTCGCGCACGGTATCGGCAGGCAAGCAGAACTCGGCGAGGTTTGCTGCAGCTGTCACGTCCTGACAGTGAAAGCCCTGTGCGACGTGCGTCAAGTTGGAGACTGATCTCAGACACGAAGGAAAACACTTGAAGACTCGTCTTGTCCAAGAACCGCACTCGGCAATGCAAGCTCTTATTTGCACCAAACTCGCGTCTCGTATCGCGTGCGCGGCCAGCTTGGTTCCAAAGTTAAACATGACTCGGACATCTCATCAGGCTGCCTGTCAAGCTCAAGGATTTACACCTCTTTAGTTTGAATTAGGTCGAAACCTAACCACCGCGCCGCGGCGGCGCCGTCACCTGCAAGAGGGCCGGCCGGATGCGTCACTCTCCTCGCCTCGCGACGCCAGAGCGCGGCCGCGCGGCAGGTCGCCGCGTGCGGCCAATCGTCGCAGGAGGCGACGGCCGCGTGCCAGCGCAGCGGGCTGCCGCGCCGCGGCCCGTCGCCAAGCCCGCCGGCGGTCACGGCGAGGCTTTCAAATACTTTTTGCCCAAGGGACACTCGCCCGCCGCGCGGCGCAGCGGCGGCGCAGCGCGGCGCGGCACGGCGCGGCGCGGCGCGGCGCGGCACGGCGCGGCGCGGCGCGGCGCGGCGCGGCGTGACGCACCGCGGGGCCCAGGACCACACAGTCAGCGAGCGTGGAGCGGACGCCATGGACGAGGACGCGGGCTCCTGGGGCGGCGAGGAGCATCCCTCGCTCCTGTACAGGCAGGCGCTGCAGACGTACGCCCTGCGAGAGCGACAGCTGGCACTTTCGAGGGGAGTGTCGGCTCCTTCGTTGCGCGACCAGCATGTAGCGGAGATGTCTTACCTGCAGCGGCGCCACGACATGGAGCTAGGCGCATTTCTCAAGGGCCAGGATGGACACAAACTGCGGTTGACGTCTGCGGCTCGGCGACAGCAGGACGCGCATCATTCACACGAGCACCATGTTCACGTGGACCAGCAGCATGCGCAGCATCATCGCCAGCACCAGGACCCCCGTCAGGGCCTGGTGCATCATCACGACCAAGTGCAGAGTGCACACCACAAAGAAGGGCCGGGTCTGGCTCTGCGGCAGCAGCAAGAGCAAGTGCAGCAGCCAAGTCCGTGCCTTTCGATCGAGCGGCCAGGCGCACCTGGAGGACCTGTCAACCAACGGCAACTTGATCGTCGAGATCTCCCGATCTCCCAGGAAATCATCATGGCGCGGGATTACGATCCGCACACCAAAAGGTGCAACCGCTGCAATCGAGTCTTCGGCGACACGCTGGAATTGTTTCACCACCAGGACAGCTTCATATGCGTATGGAATGGCTCAGCAACCTCACAAAGCCGCAAAGCTCTAGGTCAACTGGCTCATCGAGCAAAAGTCCCAAATCAGCATCATGTCTCGCCAGGTCCGCTGCAGCAAGATCAACGGCCCCAGCAGCAACAGCTGCAGCACCAGAACCAACGACGCCACCAACAACTGCTGCAGGTGCACCAGCAACAGCACCAGCATCAGCATCAACGATCTCGACAACAACAACAACAACAACAACAACAACAACAACAACAACAACAACAACAACAACACTTTCATCATCAGAAGCAGCAGCAGCAGCCACAGCAGCAGCAGCCGCAGCAACAACAACAAAACCAACAACAAAACCAACAAAACCAACAACAACAACAACAACATCAACATCAACTACAACAGCGTGAGCTCGCGGAGGCGCAACGGAAGCAGTCAGAGTACCTGGAGGAGTTGCAGAAGCTCCGACAAGAGTGTCTCCAGCACCTCAAGCAACGTTCTCCTGAGGAGGAGAGTTCGTCGGCACTGTTTCCTGTGGACGAATACCATTTGCTGCAGCAGGAATCGCCAATCATGCGCGCGATAATCATGGTACGGCACTACGATCCCAAGTTCTTCCAGTGTCTGCGTTGCAACAAAACGTACTCCTCCTTGCGTTTCGTTCAGGTTCACCAAGACTCCTTCGCTTGCATTTCTGGACAGGAACGTAGGTTTCTCCATTTGGCTCCTCTGATCAGATTTGCCAAGGCTAAGAGGAAGATCTCACCGTTGGAACGACTGAGGCTTCAATGTGATGACTGCGGCACCAAGTTCGGGAACTCCAACACGCTCCACCTGCACAAAATGGCCCGCACTATCACATGTTTTCCCCGCCGCCAGCAGGGCAGACAGCCTGCACCCGCAGCGGCCCCACAAAGTCGCGGCGACTCCTCGTCGCACACGCATCCTCCGGTGAACAAACCTGCCACGAGCCCCCCCCCCACGCCGGCTACTCACATGCCCAAACTCACGACCGTGCGTTTGTGTGAAGAGAACACGACGAGCGAGACAGCCGCGAACCTTTCTTCTGCGGCTACGTGCGCGCCCGAGGTCGTTCACGAGGATGATGTGGAGAAGGGGCGCGCTGTTCCACAGCTGGACGAGGCAGCCGCGGCGCGTGTCATGAGCAACTATCGGGTCTGGCGCGGCTCTCAACACGCGTCTCGTTTATTCTTTTGAGAGGAGGCGCGGCTTGCACAAGAAGCAAGAAGACACTGTAATCGATTTTGACTTGATGTAGCTCGCGAGCCCACCCACGCTTCTTTAATTAATGGCAGATGATCGCTAGTTGCAAGGGAATGTGCCCGAAACCCAGGCCTTGGACGCCTTGGTCGAGTGGGATCGTGCGACGGTCTCGTACATGAAGCAGCGCTTGCGGTCGCCGCGGTAGGAGAAGAAGGCGCACTTCCAGTACTCGCTGCACATCTCGTAACACTCCTCTGCTGACTCGGCCTGAATGCCGCCGCGCACACCCGGCACATAGGAGCCACGATGGCGCGTGTCGGCAACCAGGCAGCCCTCCTCAATCGGCGTGCGGGGGTCGGTCGGCTCAGCCGGCTCATCGCACTCGGCAAAGCTCTGGCCAGAGACCACGTCCGAGTCCATGGCGATGTTCAGCTCCGGCAGCTTGCCGCAAAAGTCGTTAGGCAGAGCGTTCAGCCAATCAAGCTGCAACTCGGAGATGGAGTCCGGCAGCGTCTGCAGCGAGTTGTTGCGGACGTCCAGCATGCGCAGGCTCGGGAACCAGAGGCCAAAGTCATCCGGCAGATAGCCCAGGTTGCAGTTGTCGAGCGCTAGAGTGCGCAGCGCGGTGAGCTGCGCAAGCGACGAGAGGCTCTCCGTGTCGATCTCGTTGGACCCCAGCGTCAGGTACGCGAGTTTCGGCATGGAAGCGACCGGGTTTGGGACCTCGGTGAACTGGGAGTGAGGCGCGCCGCTGTCCGTCAGTCTTTCTATACGCACCAGGCTACCGCGGTGCGGCGACTTGATACCTACGGCGTTGTTGCGCATGGACAGCGTGACGATGCTTTCCTGGATGAGAGAAGAAGGCAGCTCCGAGAGGAGGTTGCCCGAAATGTCTCTGGCGGCGGCGACGGTTTGCGAGTTAGTCAGCGGCTCAGGTCGAGTCGAGACAGGCGGTGGGGTACGCGCGCGCTCAACTCATCACGTACAGCGTCTGGAGCGCAGAAAAGGCGCCAAAGACGTCCGGGAGAGTCTCGAGGCCGTTGTCCGCGACGTCAAGCGATGCGAGGTTGGTGAGACCTCCCACGGAGGCCGGGAGCGAGGAGAGTGCATTGGAGCCCAGGTCCAGCGCCTCGAGGCCGCTGATCCCGGCTACCGCGGGCATCTGAGAGAGCGAGTTCGCGCCAAGCAGTAGAGTCTTGAGGCCCGCGAGGTGGGAAATGGCCGTCGGGAAGCTGCCGAGCTTGTTGCTCGATGCGTCCAGAAGCGTCAGCGCTTGAAGGTTTCGAATGTTCGCTGGGAGAGAGCGGAGCTCGTTGTCAGATAGGTCCCTGTGGAGCGGCGAGGTCGAGTCAGTCCTCAGGCCGGCTCTCGTCATCCGTGAATCACGAGGCTTGCCAAGACGTACAGAGTGGTGAGCCTGGAGAGCGCGCCGATGCGAGTGGACACGTAGCTGAGACCACAGTTCGCCACGCGCCTGCGTGTTCGTTGTGTCGTGCAATGCGTCGTGAGTGTCGCTGCATGCATGCAATGCCGCGGGGGTGCACCGCCACGTACAGATGTGTCAGCTGCTTGAGCTTCTTGAGGCTGCCGGTGAGCGTCTTGACCGAGGACTCAGAGATGTCGCTTCGCACGATGCATGCCTGTCAGTTCGCCAGCCCCTGCTCAAAGCCCGCGCGTTAGCGGACTCACACATGCTTGAGCTGCCTGAGCTTGTAGAACTTGCTCGGGAGCTTGGTCTCCCCGGTGCAGACGATCTGCTCCACGTCCTCTGGCGCGGTACTGAGCGGCCGGGTTCCGATGAAGGTCCCGTCCACCCACATGTCGCATTCTGCGCGGGCCATTGCGACCAGCGTGGCCACGGCGAGCGCCGCCACGTATGCGAGGCGTCGGGTCATGCTTCTCTTTCGGGCTCGCGTGTCCTTGGGCCTTTTGCTGCCTGCTCGCGTCAGTCTCCGTTTTTCAGGTTCTGCTCGCTCAAGCAGCGCCCGCGCCCTCCCACGCGGCGCGCGCGCTCGCGTGCTCGTGCCCGTGCTCTTGCCCGTGCGAGTGCTGCCCTCGGTCGGTCACGCCGTGAGTGATGGACGCCGCCGCGGGGCGAGCAATCGCGAGTCGCGACCGCGCTCTGCCTCGCCGCCGCTCGCCGCGCCGCGCACGCGTGACAACGGGCCCCGCAGCGCGGCCGGTGGCCACTACCCGCCGTGTCGCGCCACCTCAGGTCCGGCCGATGGATGCTCCGATCGCCGGCGAGCGCCGATGTTTGATCGCCGCCGCGGGCTCGCTCGGCCTCGCCTGCGGAGGCGATGGGACGCGCGTCCCAGTCCCAGTCCCAGCCGCGGCCCTGCGCGAGGCCGGGCGAGCCCGCGCCGCGCATGGCGAGCGCGCCGCGGAGGTGGCGCGCGAGCGAGGTGGCGCCCGCCGGCGCACGCCCAAGGGCACGGTTGCCCGGGTGCGGAGTGCGTGGCCCGCGGCGCGTGCGGCCAAGGCGGGCAGGGAGGGAGGGGAGAGACGCCCGTTGAGCTTGCACCGCGGCGGCGCCGGTCGCCGTGCTGGACCAACGGCGCTGCAACTCATGCCAAGGGGCGGGCTGGCGCGCCGCGGAGAAGAGTGATTTGGAGCGGTGGCCAGTCGTTAACTTACGGGGTGGAAAGCCTGGAGCTGCAGGCGCGCGAGCGTGATGGACGCTGCTCACGCCACAACTCAAGCGACGGGTAACACCTCGACGCGAAGGGAGCTCGGGAGAGTCTCTCCTCGTGATTGGTTGTTCAATGCTTGCCTCGTGAAGGTAGAAGGGGAGGGCGGTTGAGGCGGCGGCTCGACACTCTAGCCAGCTAGCTATAGCGAGCCAGGCTCTAGCTAGCTAGAGACTACGCTCTCAGGCAGTTGGCGGTGGCACAGTGGTGATTGCTACAAGTTAGATGTGGGCTGCTCCTGCACCGTGGCCCGGCTGGGTAGCCTGGAGTAACAACTAACTAACACGGCCAATCGGCTCCTGGCTGGCTGATTGGGGCCGACAAAGGAAAGGAAAAGGCAGGCAAGTGGAAGAACCTGAACCTGGGTCAGCCTGGCCAGCCCAGATGAGCCAGAGCCGGCCCCCTTTTGTCAAATTCCTCGCAAGCACGGGGACCTCGCCCACTAGCCCAAGTCTCTGGCTAGACTCCGCGAGCTCCCACGCAGCGCAGCGCCCGCTAATGCACGCGGCCACGGACGTTCGCGCTCTACTTGCCCGCCGCCACCGTCGCCACGTTAGTCATCCCGCACGAGGTGACGATGGCCGCGTGGCGGCGTCGCGCCGCGACACCTACTTGGACGTGACACCTCCGGCCGTTGGGTCCGAAGTGGACCCCAGCCAGCAATCATGGCGTCCGGCCGGACGCCACCTCGGGCGCGATTTCCTCCGAGTGGGTTGGTCTCGGTCGGGCCCTCCTTCGCTCGCTCCTGGCGCTGGTCCCCGCGGGCGGCCGCCGCGGCCTCGCTGACCTGGTACGCGGATAGACCGCGGCCTATCGCGCGGCGGCGGCGGCGGCGGCGACGGTGTTGCGCAGCAGACCGCGACGCCCGAGGTCTCCGCGCGCGCCCGACGACCGGCGCGCACGGGCTCGGACCAGTGGTCAGGAGCCCGCCTTGGCTCCAGCGGCCGCCGTGGCTCGGGCCGGCCGCAGACCGTCTTCGCGCAGCAGGCCGCGGCGCCATGGTGAAGAACATCATCCAGCCCTTCGGCGTCGACCTGCTGCTGCCCGTGCTCGTGGCTGCGGTGCTCACCATGTACATGCCGTGGCTGAGTGGTGTGTGGTGCCTGCTCTTTTGGCTGGCCGTATTCCGGGACAAGTGAGCGCGACGTGGACCTGCTGCTGCTGCTAGTCGCGCTCTCCGGCGGCGTAAGCCGGTGCGGGCATGCGTCCGCGCCCAGGACGACAACCAAGGGAGAGTCAACGTGCTTTTTGCAGTGTCGACGTGCTTTTTGCAGTGTCGACGTGCTTTTTGCAGTGTCAACGTGCTTCTTGCAGTGTCAACGTACTTCTTGCAGTCTCAACGTGATTCATGTACCTTTTCTTTTGTGCATCCAAGGGATCAGATGGCAGGGCGAATGAGGGTCAGGACGACCTGCGCTCGTTCCGGCGTGGACGAGAACAACAAGGTGTGGCCCTCGAGTCCACATATGTCTTGTACTTGTGTGGTTTCTCTCGAATGTCTCTCTCAAATGGCAGGGCGGATGAGGTCCATGACGGTCTTGGCGAGCTCCGGCGTGGACGAGGCGAAGATGCTGCGACCCTTAAGGTCGAGAGGGCCGCCGCGCGGGTCGCCAATGTAGCCGCCGGCCTCAGTTACGAGCAGCGAGCCAGCGGCGAAGTCCCAAATGTAGGGCGAGTAGAGCTCGAAGTAGCAATCGCTGCGCACGAGATCAAGAGAAACGGAGCAACGCGTGAGTCGCAGGCACCCCCGTGGCCTTGCACAAAGAAACTTACAGTCGACCCGCCGCGATGTTGGCGAGCCCGAGGCCGCAGCCGCCCAACACGCGGTAGGCGCGCACCTTGCCGTTCTGTAGCAGCGTGCTCTGAATGCGCACAAACTGCTCAACCTCCTTGGCTTCACGCTGGTAGCCAATTTCAGACGCAACAAATGACTTGGACAGGTCCGTCTCGCCCGAGGTCTTGAGGCGGCGCGCCTCGCCCTTCATCTCGAGGTCCTCCGGGCTCAGCTCCTGCACGTAGGCGCCGGCACCCTTCTCTGCGAAGAAGACCTCGCACTGGATCGGGTCCAGCACCACGGCGGCGCGGATCTCGCGCTCCTTCATGAAGGCGATCAGGCAGGAGCAGGATCCCACGGTGCGCGCAAAGTTGCTCGTGCCGTCGATGGGGTCCACGATGAGCGTGGGTTCGTCCGTGACCTCAATGCCGCCGCCGCCCTCCTCCTCCTCCTTGCTGGCCGTGTCCTCCTCGCCGATGAACTTGTACGAGGGAAACTTGGCGCGCAGCCGCTCGAAGATGAGCTCCTCGCACTTGCGGTCCGTCTCCGTCTGCAGATCGGCCGAGTTGCTCTTGACCACCCAGCCGGCCCCAGCTTGCGACGGGGTGTCCGCCGTCGCGCCGCCTGCCGCGCGCGTCGCCTGCCACGCCGCGCGGATCTTGAGCCCCGCCTCGCGCGCGGCCGCCAGCGCCTCGCGCAGCTCCTCGCCCATGCTCTCCGCCATGGCGCTCGATGCCCGCCGCTTCTGCTCCGCTCCTGCCGCCGCCGCCGCCGCCGCCGCCGCCGCTGCGCGCTGCCTTGCGCTGTCGTGCCGCTGGCCCTGCCGGTGCCGCCGCCGCCGCCCGCCGCGTTGACGCTCTGCAGCGAGACCAAGTTGGCGGCGGCGGCAGCAGCCGCCCGGCGACGTCGACACGAACGCAGGTCCGCCCGACGAGCCCCCGACCGCGGCAGCTCGCTCACAGCTCGCACACGCGCTGCGCGCACTCGCGCACGCTCACGGCTTGGCGTCGGCCCGCAGCGCGGCGTCCGGGTCCTCGAGGTCGGCGGCCTTTTCGTCGTACATGACGACGTACTCGCGGGAGCTCTTGCCGAAGCGCAGCACGTCCTTCTCCAGGAGCTCGTAGTAGCGCGCGGGCTCAATGCGCTCGCCGTTGAGGAACGTGCCGTAGGAGCTCTCCAGGTCCAGCACGTACAGCTTGACAAAGTGGCGCGGGGGGTCCAGGCTGCCCGGCGGGGGCTGCTTGGTCTGGATGCGGAACTGCAGCACGGCGTGCTGCTTGGAGCACGTCTTGTGCGCAGCCAAAATGTCCGCCACGCGCTCGTCGCGGCCCACCAGGTGCGCAGACTGCTGGTGCAGCAGCACGGTCTCCACCACGGCGTCCTTCTTGAACACGAAGAGCCGCCAGCCCGGCGCCGGCGGCGTCACCGCGTCCGCAGGCTCCGCGAACTTGAGCAGCACGCCGTTGAACATGCGCCCGGTGCGCTCGTCCTTGCCCAGCGCGCCCGACAGCCCAAAGTTGGCCTTCTCTTTCTCCTCGCCGGGCGCCAGCTCGCGCTTGGGCTCGCCGAAGGCGTCCAGCTTGGGCGCGGGCCGCGCCTCCGCCTTGCCCCACACGCCCTCGTGGCCGCGGTCCTGCTTCGCGTCGTCCTCGGCGTACCGCCGCCGCCGCTCGCGCTTCGACTCGCGCCCGCCCTGCTCCTCCCGCGCGCGCTTTCCGCCGCCGCCGTCCCGTCCCTCTCGTCCGCCTCGTCCCTCTCGCTCGTCGCGCTCGCCGTCGCCGCCGCCGCCGCGGCCGCCGAAGCGCTCGTCGGGCCGCCGCTTGCGCCAGGCGCCGGCCGCGCGCACGTGCGCGTCGCGCTCCATGGCCTCCTCGCGGGCGCCGCGCCGCGCCACGCCGCGCCGCGCCGCGCGCCTCGCGTCCTTCGGGTTCTGCGCGCCGCGCGCCGCCGCGTCCTTCCCGCCTCTGCCGGTGGACAGCAGCTCGGCCGGGTAGCTCAGCTGCCGCAGGGGGCCGCGGAGCTCGCCACGACGGCGGCGGCGGAGGGGGCTGGCGTGCGCGAGCGCCTTCAAGTTGGCGCTGGCGACGCCGAGAGCTGCGAGGAGGACGACTGGGCTCGGGTTCTGGCCCTCCCGAGCGACCCGACCCAGCTTGCTGGCCGCACGTCGGCCGCCAGCCGCGCGACCCATGACCTCCGCGACCCACGACGCCTCTTGAAAGGAACCTCGAGACCATACATAGCGAAGGAACCACGCGGCCGCGCTGGAGACGTTCTCGTACCACGATCGCACGATGCCGCCGGCCAGGCTCGAAAGGGCCTCGCGCACATCCACACGGACCTCGTGCAGGTCGAGGTCGAGGCGCGCTCCCCGCAAGCGACCCACGAGGAGCGTGTGTCAGGCCTCCTGCGCCAGGTCCGCGTGCCGGAGGAGGGAGACCAAGGCCTCGTGCCCTCGAGGTCGATCCCCGCGGGCTCGGCCGCGCCCAGGTTCTGCCCGGCCGTGGCCGCCATCATGGCGTCCCGCTGCGTTCTCGCGTTCCGAGGCGGTGTTCCGCCCGCGCAGGCTGAGTGGCGCAGGACGCGCCGCGCCGGAGCGCGAGGGCGACGCGAGCCCGAGCGCGGCAGCAAAGCCCGGACGCGAGCGCGGCAGCAGCGGCGGCGGCGCGGCGCGGAGGCGGAGCCCAGGCGGCGCGCGCGGGCCCAGGCCCCGAGGCGGCAGACATGGCGCGCAATCGCGCGGCCAAGCGCGGCGGCGGGACGGGTGGCGCCGGGGCCAGCGCGCGGGAGCGCAAGGGCGAGGACGAGGTGGAGCGTCAGATCAAGGCCGCAGGGCGCGCGTGGGACGACCAGGACAACGTGGACGATGAGGAGATTGACTCCGATGAGGCCTTCAACTCAGAGGACGAGCGCGAGTTCGGGGAGATTTTCGCGCGCCGTGACAACAAGCTGGAGGACGAGGACCTGGCCGGCCGCGACGACGAGCCGACGCTGCTCGACATGCTGGATGGGAGCAGTGATGATGGCGATGCCAAGCCGCGCGTCGTGAAGAAGCGCGTGGCGAAGCGCAATGCGCGCCACGACGACGAGGAAGACGACGACGAGGAAGACGACGACGAGGAAGACGACGACGAGGAAGACATCGAGGAAGACGACGACGACGACGACGACGACGACGACGACGACGACGACGACGACGACGACGACGACGACGACGAGTCTGAGGAAGACTCGGAAATCGACGAGGCCAAGACGAGCCGATTAATGAACTTGATCGATGGCATGGTGGAAGACTCGGACAAGAAGCGCGAGATGCGCGAGGTGATTGCCGCGGCGAACCGCACGGGTAAGGAGGGCGAGCGCAGCGCGGGTGGCCGCAAGAAGCTGTCGCTGGCGGACATGGTGCAGTCGCTGGGCCAGGAGCACAAGGACCTGGGTGCGCTCAAGCAGCGCATCGAGCAGGTCCAGGATGCCGGGCTGGAGCTGAGCACGCAGAACCGCGTCGTGGAGGAGCGCGCGGAGCGCAAGGTCGGCTACGAGCGCGCGTCCGAGGAGGTCTCTCGGTGGGTGCCGACGGTGGCAGAGCTGCGCAACGCCAAGTCCGTGTCGTTCCCGCTGAACGAGGCGCCGCGACTGCGCGAGTCGACCGCGCAAGCCGTGGACGGCTTCACGGCCAAGACGGACTTGGAGCGTGAGGTGCAGGAGGCGCTCGAGGCGAGCGGACTCGCGGACGAGAAGCGAGTGCGCGAGGATGAAGCCAACTACATGCTCGACGTCAAGGAGGTGGACCCGCAGCAGCTTCGCAAGCGCCAGCGCGAGCTGGCCAAGCTCAAGGCGCTCATGTTCTACAGCGAGCAAAAGGCTCGGCACTCCAACAAGATCAAGTCCAAGGTGTACCGTCGACTCAAGAAGCGGCGCGACGCGCGCGAGCAGGAGAAGGAGATGGAGCGCCTGCGCGAGGTCGACCCCGAGGCGGTGCGCGCGATGGAGGAGCGCGCGGCGCTGGAGCGCGCCAAGGAGCGCATGACGCTGCGCCACAAGAACACGTCCAAGTTCATTCGCGGCCTGCTCAAGCACGGCGGCTCGCGTAAGGACTACACGCAGAGCATCGTGCAGGAGCAGCTCGATGCCGAGCGCAACCTGCGCCGCCGCATGCGGACCATGAACGAGGACAGCGACGACGACAGCGACGACGCCGACGACGCCGACGAGCTGCGCGGCGCCGATGACATGCTTTTGCGCAAGGCGGGCCGCCTGGCTGGCGGCATCGAGGCCGACGCCAAGGACCTCGCGGACGGCAAGTCTGAGAAGGGCCTTTTCGGCCTCAAGTTCATGCAGCGTGGCCTTGAGCGCGAGCAGAGCGAGGCCAAGCTGCAGGCTGACCGCCTGCTGCGGGCCATCAAGAACGGAGAGGTGCCCGAGGAGCTCGATGAGGCGGGCCTTGGTGCGGACGGCGAGCCCGCTGCGCCCTCGGCGGTTGCCGGCCGCCGCCGCTTCGCGGCGCCCTCCTCGACGCAGGGTCCGGCCGCCGACGCTGCCGAGCCTTCCTCCGCGGTGGCGGAGAACCCCCCGCTGCGGACCGGCAGCGTCAATGCTCGCATGAGCGGCGCCATGGAGGTTGGCGGCAAGGCGGCCAAGAAGGCCACGCGCAAGCTCTTTGAGGCGCCCGCGTTTGACACCCCGAATCTGAGCGACGAAGAGAAGGAGGAGGGCAAGCAGCAACTCCAGGGCCAGGACGATGTCGCCAAGCCCAAGACGAAGGCCGCCGCCGCCATGGCGCCCTCGAGCACGCCCAACAAGGGCGGCAAGGGTAACAACGGCAAGGCGCAGCAGCCTGAGCGGATGGCCAAGGCCAAGAACGTCGACGATGATGAGGCCGAGGAGGCTGAGAACCCGTGGCTGACGGGCGCAGAGAAGGAGAAGGACGCCAAGAACCACCGCATCCCCAGGCGCATGCGCAACGCCGAGCAGGACGGCGCTGCAGCGACTGTCCAGGTGAACTTGAGCAAATCCCTTGTGGAGACCAAGGTGGAGTCCAAGGAGGACAAGGCCGCACGCAACAAGAAAAAGCAGCAGGTGGAGCTCATCCGGCGCGCCTTCGCGGGCACCAAGGCCAACACGGCGGACTTCGCCGCTGAGAAGGAGGCGGAGCTGCAGATGGAGGAGGAAAAGAACGCGGACAAGGAGAAGTCCATGTTCGACCTGCCTGGCTGGGGCTCTTGGGCCGGCACCAATATCAAGCCCAAGAAGAAGCGCACGCGGCCCGCGGCCGAGCCCTCGCGCCTCTCGCAGGCTGCCAAGCGCCAGCGCGCCGGCCCCAAGCATGTGCTGCTTTCCGAAAAGCGCAACAAGAAGGTCACCAAGTACCTCGTCACGGACGTGCCGTACCCGTTCACGAGCCGCGAGGAGTACGAGGCCAGCCTGCGCAACCCGCTCGGCAGCGACTTCAACACCGCCTACATCTTCAACAAGTCCATCAAGCCGGACGTGATCACTCGCGCGGGCGCCATCATCGACCCCATTTCCTCCAAGGACATGATCAAGCAGTGAGCGTGCGTTCGCGCATTCGGAGGACAGTACGCCTGCTTGCCTCCGTCTCTGTCTCTGTCTCTCTCTGTGTCTCTATTTTTCTTGTCTTTTGCCTGTTTGTCTCTTTGCCTGTGTGTTTTCCGGGAGTGGTCGTGGTGTCGTTACCAGGGATTCACGCAAGCTCCGAGCTTTCATTTGAATCGTTTCCATCATCATCATCATCATCATCATCATCATCGATCTTAAGCCCCGCAGCCGGCGAGACAGTTGCTTGACTTCTTCTTCGTATTGGCCTGCTCCTCCTCGCGCCGCTTGGGCCGCAGGTTCTCGGGAAACCCCTCGCGCTTACGCATGAGGTAGTTGAGGAAGATGCGCTCAACAACGTGGGCGGCCTCCTGCTCGCGCTGCGTCTCAACCAGGTCGGGCTTGGAGCCCGGGCCGTAGTATACTAGAGCGCCGCCGCTCGGGACCAGCGGCTGGCGGATCTTCGGCTGCGGGCTGTCCTCCGGGAGAAAGAAGAGCAGACGCTTGCCGACCTGCTTGCCTTGGTTGAGGAAGTACTCGTGCATCTGAGACAGCACGGCACGCACGATCTTGGCAAAGTAGCGCATCTGGAACTTGTGCGAGGTGATGGCCTCGTACTCGACGCGCGACAGGTCGAAGCTGAAGTCGTCGAGGCGCGCGAACCGCTTGATGATGCCGTAGAAGGCCATGGGCACGCCAAACCGCCGCAACGTGTCGTTCAGGTCCGAGTCGGACCCCAGGCTCACCGAGGTGATGTACGCGGTCGGCGAGACCACGATGCGCTCGCAAAACACCGTGTCCTGCGGCGGGATTGTCACGCCCGAGGTCTGCTGCACCACAAACGGCTCCACGACCGAATACGAGCTCGTGTCGCCGTCCAGCCCCAGCACGGCGCCCTCGCCCTCGATGGAGCCTGTCTGCTCCGTGCCGCCAAAGAGCGGGTCCAAGACGAGGAAGATGCCGGCCAGGAGCTTGGAGTCCAGCTTTACCTCCGTCTTGTGCATGGTCAGTGTCAGCAGACGCACCACGTCGAAAGATCCCGATGCGCCGCCCGACTCGTACGCAAGCTGCACGCGCAAGTAATCGTGGATGGCGCGACGCTCGCGAAGACCGTTGCTCAGGAGCAGGGTCTGCCGGGTTGCCTTCTCCGAGACGGCGCACAGAACGGGCTCCTCCTCGCTCTGGCGGATGGACTTGGCGTTGGGCGGCCTCGAAAAGAGCGCCACTGGGTACTTGACCTGCACCTGCGAGGAATCTGCCTGGAAGTGGCCCACGGCAAACTCCAGCGTCGCGATGGACCGTTCCGCGCCGGACGGCTCCTTGAGCGACTCCAGCGCGCCCTCCATATGGATGCGCTGCGCGCACATGTACATGACCTCCAGGCCGCGGTCACTGCTGAAGAGCGATACGCCCGCGCTACTCAGCTCCACGAGGAACTCCACGGATGGCCGCTTCGGCTGCAGACCCTTCACGAACTGCTCGAGCGTGCGCGACTCCTCCCGCTCCGCCTTGCGCGCTGCCTCGGCCGTCATGGGCGTGATGTCCACCACCGTGCGCAGACCGTGCCCGCGCACGACGAGAGCCAGCTTCCGGCCATCACGCTGATCGAACTTGACCACGATACCGGGCTTGAGGCGCACCACCTTGGCGCGCTTGGTGTCCTGTTTGCCCTTGGCGTCCAAAGGGATCACGCACAGCACCGGGGCCAGCGTATCCGAGGGCGGCATGTCCAGCGGCAGCGTCAGCTCCGAGTGCTGCGGCACACGGTCCGCCTTGAACGCCGCCTCGCGCATGCGCCGAGCCGCCGACTTGGGCGGCTTGAAGATCCGCTTCAACGGCGCCAGGCAACCAGCCTCGTGCGCTGGAACCTGCACCACATCGAACGCGCGATCCTTGAGCGTGTTGCGCACCGCGTAGTTGACCTGATCCAGCTCCAAGGAACGGAAGATGATCATCTCCGAAGGCAGCACCTCGTTGGCGTCCACCCACACGCGCGCGGCGCGGCGTTGGTCCTTGCCCACGCGCAGCTGCATCGCAAAGTCATCCAGCTCCCCCAGCCGCATCGGCGCCGACCACACGCCGTCCGGGTGCGCCAGGCGCACCTGGATCGCGTCCGTCGCCGTGTACGACTTCTTGGATGGGTCCTCGCGCAGCTGGTACCGCGTCCCCGGCGACAGCTGAAGGTGAAAGGAGAAGGCCGTCACGTCTGAAAGATCGTTCGGGTCGTAGCGGATTGCCGGGTCCCTCGGGCTGAGCAAGATTGCCGTGCAGTCCGGGCAGCCCTCCTGCTTCACCAGCAGCGGTTCTTCGGTGATGTTCGCCACGCGGTACTTGGGGCCCACCACGAGGAGCGACGTGAGCGAGAACGGGCCCCAAAGCGGGGACAGCCACACGCCGATGTCGCGGCGAAAAGGTAGGTCGCTCACCACGCCGGACAGCGCGCTGTATACCGACACGAGCCGCTCGTCCATCGGCATGCCAGCCAAGCAGATCTCCATGTGCACCTTGGCGGTGCCTCCGCCTTGATCGAGGGGAAACTCCTGCGTGCAGGTTGTGCGGCCCTGCACGAGCAGCGTCTCCAGCAGCTGCGGCACGCTCAGCTCAGCACGGCCCAGCACGCGCTGCTTTCGCGGGCTCACATACAGGCTGTCCAAGCCGTGCGTCAGGCGCTGGCTGGACCGGTTCCCATTCGACTCGGAGTTCTTGACGCCCTTGGCTGCTTGCCCGGACTCGTTGCCGCCAGCTTCCGCAGCCGCGCCCCCGCCGCTCTGCACGAAGGATGCCGCCGGCGCCATGTCACTTTGATGGATCTCGCACAGCTCAAGCACCACCGTGCCGTGCGGCTCAGCGCTGCTCGACGAGGGCACTGTCACGGACAAATACCCACTGCCAAAAGGCCAGGTGTCGCGCGAGCTCAGCATGATGCCTGCATTGTACGAGCGGGCGCTCTGCGGGTGCTGGTGCTGGTGTTCCTCGGTCATGGCGCCGGCCAGGCACACTGCGCCAGTGGTCGAGGGCATGCCCTCGATGCGGGACGCGACAAAGGCCAGCTGAAAACTCGGAAAGTTTTCCGGGCCCGGAAGCTGCCGCGAGAAGAGCGGCTTGTAGACGGGAAGACCGGACTGCAGCTCCTGGCTCTCGTCGTCCATGATGTAGTCTGAGGACGATGCCGTGAAGCGCGGCGCATTTTCTCCCGTGTGCATCCGCGCCTCGGCAAAGATCTGGCGCTGCAGGGGCCGCGCATACATGGGCACCACAGCCGTGGGCACGTGGTCAACGAGCTTCGCGCGGCTCGGCCCAGTATCTAGATGCCGCTTCTTGTCGGTCAGCGCCACGGTCCAGTCGAGTACCATGTCGGTCTTGTTGACAGCCCAGAGCGGCGCCGACACGATGAGGCGGCGGCCGCCGCCATCCTGGACGGCATTGCGCTCCACCTCGGCGCTCACGCTGCAGAGCGCGCGGTCCGAGCCGACGTCCTTGATCTGCACGCCCAGCGGCGTCTGCTCCACGGGCTCGCTCCACGCGGTGGGACGGTCGTTGAGTAGAACGCGGACGCGCACCTCACCGACAAGACCCTCGCGGGCCGCGAGCTGCTTGGGCTTGGCGCGTGACAGCTTCGACGCGCGCTGAGAGTGGTGCTGGCACCAAATCGGGTCCAGGTAGTCAAAGAGAGCGCCATCGAGCTCGTGGAACGGCACGCGGCCGCCCTTTTGAATCTTGATCTTGTGCTGTCGCCGCACGCGAGCCTCGCCGGATGTCTCGCGCACCACGAGGGCAATCTCAAGCGGCACAGGCAACAGGTTCTCCAGCACGAGCGGCGGGTAGAAGCTAAGCACGTGCTGCAGGTTGCACGTGGGAGCGCCCGTGGCCGCCGTGTACCGGCGGTAGCTAAACTCGACCGTGAGCGAGCCCTTGGCATCCTTCTTTGCCAGGCCCGGGCCGCCATCAAGCCCAAATGTCTTCTTGATCACGCCGCGGGGCGAACCGACCGCTGGGCCGCCGGAGAACCAACTGATGATCTTCTCCATGCCCAGCGTCACGTAGCCAAGCGGGTCGTTGCTCGAGACCGCGTCCCAGTCCATGACCTTGAAGCGCAGCGTCTTCTGCCGCGACAGGGGCTCCTTGCCGTCACCAAAGAGGAAGGTCGACTTGTTCGGCCACACCGGATTGAGGGTCTTCTTGATCTTGGGCGTCTTGTACTTTTCCACGGGACGCTCCTGGCCGTCCAGCGACCAGACCACCACAAAAGGGTCCGAGGAATTGTTAAAGTCGGCGGCGAGCAGGTTCGATGCCTGCAGGACCTGCACCGTGAGCACCTCCTTCATCTCGAAGGTCTGCAGCGCGTTGCGCTGCGTCAGCATGACGCACTCGAAGGCGTGCGGCGGGGGCGGATGCTCTGGATCGACCGCGCCGTCCGCCGCGCCGGTGCTCGCATCCAGATCCTCAATCGCCGCGCCGCGTTGGCTGATTTTTCTCTGCGCCGTGGACGCCTCCTCGAAGACGTCGTCGTCCTCGGCCGCGCCCTCAGTGTCGTCCTGATTGACGGGCTCAAACTCGACACGACTTGCGCCCACAATGTCACTGTCGAGCTCCGGGCTGTCCTTGTTGCCCGCGTGGCCACTCCCGCTGTGCTGGTGCTCGCTGACGAGCAGGTCGTTGAGCAGACGGCCATCCTTATCGAGCAAATCGTCGGTTGACCGGAAGGGCTGCACGACCGTGAGCCCCTGGCCGCCATCCAGCGTCACAAGAATGCTCGAGGGCACCCAGAGGTCCACGGCCGAGTCCGTGCTGCGCACCGAGTGCGCACTGTTGATGGACTGCGCGCGGCCGCTGCGGCTTTCCATGGACTGCCGCCGGCTCTGCTGTTGCTGTTCATGGCTGTCCTGCTCCTCGCCGTGTTTGTTGGCCCACAGCCGCTTCACCGTGGCGCGGTCCATGACGGGCGTGACGGCGAAGCCCACACGGACATTCCCGGGGCCCAGGATGCGATCGAGCCCGAGCTGCTGCGCGTAAAGGAACTTGAGCGGCACAGACTGCTCATCGCCCGCTGACAGCGTGAAGACTGCCTCGCGGGTGAACTCACCGCCGTCCGCGCCGCTAATGACGAACTCGATCTTGAGAGGTACAACGGTCCGATTCTCGATGCGGATTGGCGTCTCCAGAAAGAGGAGGTCACCGGCCGACGACCGCCCAATCTTTTGCACGTTGGCAACCACGCTCAGCGCATTCACATGGTGGTCCTGGAACGCGTAGCGGCGGTCATCCTGCTTCTTGATCTGCTGCGCTGACAGTCGCTTGCTCTCGCGCCGCTTCTCGCGGGCCTCCTCGTCCGCCTCAGGCGAGTCCGCCGGATTCGCGTCGTCCACATCTGTGTCCTCGGCCGCCGTGCTCCTCCCGCCTTGACCAGTGGCGCTAGAGCCGCGCCGGCCCTCGTTCGTTTCGTGGCGGTGCTCGCCGTCCGGCCGTGGGTGAATCACGTTCATCGTCTTGAGCATGAAGGTGCCGGCGTTTCCAGCAGGGGCGAGGCCGAATTGCTCCGGGAGCGAGAGCTCGACGGTCTGCGCGCTCGCTTGCGCGTCGCTGCCAGCACCCGCTGCCGAGCTACTGCCGCGCCTCATGCTCTTCGGCGCGGTCTCCTCGCCGTCCTCGTCCGGGCGCTCAAAGGCGCGGCCCAGGCCACCAATGTGAAAGCCCAGCGCGTGCACCTCAAGACCCGGCGGCCGGCGCTCCTTGGATGGATGGAGGGCCGGCTCGAAGAAGGCGAGAAATTCGCGCAGGTCAATGCCCGTCTCGGATGCGTCGACGTTTTCCACGCCGTCGTCGTCCATCTCACCAATCGAGTAGAGCACTTCCTCGATGCTGATGGGTTCGCCGTAGTGCGAGAGCGCGTTCTGCAGCTCGACGCATGAGATTTCGCCGCTGTCGTCCTCGTCCATGAAGTGGAAGAGCTCAGTGAGGTCCTTGCGCAGCTCCGCCGCCTCCTCCTTGTGGCGTTTGGTGCGGTCCTCCTCGGTCTCGGAGTCGCCCCGGAGCACGTTTTCGTTGGATTGGATCAGACCCTTGGCCCGCTCCAGATCGCCGGCGTCCTCCCCGTCCTTGTCCTCCGCGCCGCGGTCATCCAAGGAGGTTTGGGAGTTCTCGCGCTCCTCACGCGTCTGGCGCGCGGCGCGCTGCATGTACTTGACCGTCTTCACGAGAAGCCGGCGCTTGTTTTCCCGCAGGTGGTGCAGCAGCTCGGCCATCTTGTTCTGGATGCGCCGCGTGTCGTGCAGGTGCAAGCGGCACGAGTGCCCTGTCATGACGTCGTACAACTGGTCCTTGCCGCGGTAGGAGAGGAGCTGCGGGTCCACAGAATGGTACTGCGCCTCCGGGTCGGAGACGGGCCACAACGAGAGGCGATGACCGGTCTCGTTGACGACCCAGTTCGGCGTGTACATGCCGTGGAGGCGCTCGTCGTCGAGTGGCGTGTAGGTCGGGTCGAGCGAGCTCATGAAGCTCACAAGCGAGCGCAGAAACCCGTCCGTGATGTTGAGGTTGAAGCGCCGAGGCGCGATGGCCTGCAGCAGCAGACCCGTGGTCTTCTCGCTCCGCTCCGCTTGCAGCAGCAGAGAGTAAGGCTCAATGAGCGGTTCCCACGTCCGCACGATCGGGTTGTACGTTGTACTGGTCGTGGATACGTAGCCTCGGACCTGCAGGTCGTCGCCAAAGGCCGTTCGCGAGCAACCAATCAGGTTGAACTGCGCGAGGCTGAGGCGAACAAATGGCGTTGGGTAGCCCTCCACGTTGTTGCCGATGCCCAACATGAGCTGGTTCACGTACACGTTTACCTGGTTGAAAACGTTTTCCACGTCGGATGCTTTGGCTGCCTTGTCCGCCAGCATGCCCATCACCTCCGCGTCGCGCTCCGTATTCCAATGGCCCGGGAAGTCGCCAGGCAATCGTCGTCGGAATGCCTCCGTGTCCACGCACATGACCAGCATCGGCACCATGCTTGAGATGAGCCATGCCGGCACCAGAGAGGTCCCGGTCCCGGTGCCGATTGCATCGCGCCAGGAGCTCCGCTTCTGCTGCTGATCCTTCTGCTGCTGCCCGAAAGACGGGCCGTCTTCCGTAGGCAACTCCTCGACGTTTGAGTGCGTCTTCTCGAGCACCCGGATGTCGTTCTCCGTGAGCACCCGGACCGGGCTGTGGGCGGAGTTCGCACCAGGCAGCTCCGACGCGCCTGTCACGCTGCTGACGGAGGTCTGCTGCGAAAGCATGGACTCGGCATGGCCGCGCTGGTGGCTCAAGACGGAGTCGGCGCGGTCGCCGCGCTGCAGGGCGCCAGGGCCGGCCTCGTGCGGATCACCACCGTTTGCGACGGGTGCGTCGTCCTGGGCCGCACCCTGGGCAGGGTAAAGCTTCGCCAGCATCTCCATCTGCCTGTTACCCACCTCCATGAAGAAGACCAGATCGCCCGTGTCGAAGCGCATCTCCAGGCCGTCAAGGCGCATCTCCATGACGCGGACTGTCCGGAAGTTCGCCTCCTTGGCCTTGTTGAGCTCTGTGCGCATACGCTGCTGCGCGAGAACCGTGTACGAGTTGACCCCCCAGATGTCTTCGGCGCGTAGGTCGCGAATGCCCTTTGCGTTCTGCCTCGCCCCGCTGTCGTCCAGGTCCCGGCCCTCCTTGGCTTCCTCTTCATCCTCCTCGGGGTGCTCCACGAGTTCCAGGTGGCTGCCGCTCCCGGCCTGGAAGAATGAGCCCATGCCGCTGCTGGTGGACTTGCCGCTCGCCTCGAAGTTGTCCAGGCGCTGCGCAAGGCGTAGCTCGCGAGCGCTTTCGATGGGCTCGGTTCTCATGGTGAGGTTGAAGGTGAAGGGCTCCAGCACGACGTTGTCGTTGGAGATCTCGCGCGGCAGCTCCCGGAAGCGATCACGCTCAAGCTTGGTACGGCCAATGCGAATGTCACACGTCGCGCTTACCTTGAGCGATTCTGTGGATGGCACACAGAGCATCCTGCCGTCCATGGGCGCCGCTTCTGCAGTATAGTTGACCTTGGAGCTCACGCGAAGAATGAGCGCCTTGGGCGGGAATCGATGCAGACGGCGCCGCGTCTCCATGCACAGAGATGCGCGCCGCATCAGATGCAGCTCGACGCGGCTCGTATTCACCAGCACCTGGACACGGGACACGGGCAGGATCGATCCCGGCGGGGCCTTGGCCGCATCCTGGGCTTGCGCCTCGTTCGCGGGAGGCGGTGGGTTGGCTGTACCTGGACCTGTCGGCGACGCCGAGGCGTCCGCAGAAGCGTCCTGGACCTCCTGCACTGCGCTGGGCTGCGCGATGCCCTCGTCGTCGAGCAGGTGGAAGGCGTTGGCGAGCTTGGCGGTGAAGTTCACGAGTGGCGTCAAGAGCACAAACATGCCTTCCAGGTCGATGCCGAAGCGGAGCGCCGGCACAGGATTGGTTCGAAGCCGCTGATGCTCGTCTTCCATCTGTGCGTCGCGCTCGTACACGAGAGAGAGGCGGAACTGAGGGCGACTCGCCTTCTTGCGCAGCTCCCCCAGGCGGCGCGCCTGGGCCTTGGATAGCTCGTGCTCGCGCTCCGGGTAGACGTCGATAAGGTTCTTGCCGACGATGGCGTGACCCTGCCACCGGTCCTCGATCGCGAAGCAGTCTGCCTTGAGCATGAGGGCAATGCGCGGCAACCCGCAGTCATACAGCTGATAAAGCAGGTCAAGGGCGACGCCTTCCACGGCAACACGCAAAAAGTCCTGCATGTCCTTGCCACGGTTTCGAACGAAGGCCAAGCGGATCTCAAAGGTGTCCACGTACATGGCAAACCGCGTGTTGAGGTCGGAAAGTACGGAGCGCGGCACGCGCCGGCGTGACGGTTTGGCGCGCTCCGGCGCCTGAGGCGGGGGCTTTGGCAGCTCCTCCGAGAACTCCCCGCTGCTCTGACGGTCGACGAGGTCATCGACGCTGGCTAGCGAGTGGAAGTCCTCGGTCGTGGTGGATGCGGTGGTCGCGATGGACGAGCTGTTGGCACGCTGGGGCCTGGCTTTGCCCAGCTTCGGCCGCTCTGCCGCGCTGTAGTAGCCGCTGTCCGCGTCTGCGTCCTCACCCGCCGATGCGCTGTCCTCCAGCGCCAGCTGTGAGGAGGCTGGAGCAGTGGTGCTGCCGTGTGGCGCGGTGGCCGTCTTTCCGCGCTGCAGTTGCTCGAGCAGGTCTTCCTTCTCCTTGTAGATGCGAAGCGCCCGAAGCAGATTGTCGGACGCGCCACTGTTGATGTGCATGAACATACCGGGGCGGCCGAAAGAGATCTCGATGGTCTTGCGCGCGTCGTTCAGCTCGTGGTTCTTGGGAATGCGCACAAGCGGCATGGCGACGTCCAAGAGCAGCGTTAAGTCGACGGCTGCCGGAATGGTGGACTGTGGGCGGCGCGCCTCCGCGACGGGCTCGAGCCACACACGCAGCTGCACGGCGCCGTCCGCCTCCTTGCTCGGGTCGGCGGCGTCGCCCTCGCTCAGCGCGCTCGTGCGAGGCGCACTCTTGTCCTTGCCCTGCCGCATGTGCAGCGGCACCCAGATGGTGATACTGCGGTCTGGATTGATGTCGGCGCGCGACGCAGGGCGCTGGCTGTAGCGCTTGGAAGAAGGGCCCCGCGAGGAGTGGCGCCGCGGCGTGAGCTGGCGCGCGCCAGGGGCCGGCGGGCGAGCCTGAGCGGGCTCCTGCACGATGCGCTCATAGAGGTCGTGCAGCGGCACATGCGCGACGCCGAGCAGATCGTGCGTCCACTCACCGCCAAAGTCCTCATCCATGACGCGCAGGTCGAGGGTCTCTGGCGACATGGGCGCCACGGCAGTGCCGGGGAGCGGGCCGAACTTGAAGAGCGAGGAGTCCGGCTTGTCTTCCCACGTCGGATTGAGCGTCTTCTTGACGACGTGTGTGCGCTTCTCCTCGTGGTGGCAGCTAAGGACGCAGTACGGGTCGCTGGTCCCGCCAAAGTCCGCGGCGCGCAGGCCGCGCGCTCCGATGACTTGAACGTTGAGGTGCGCGAGGTCCTGGTCGATCACGGGCGGGAAGGCGGCGAGGCCGAAAGGGTCCGCCTGCAGCCACTTGGCCCACTCCGAGACGGGCGGTTCCTGCTCCATTTGCCCTTGCTGCTGCCAGGATGGCGGCGTGGCGAGCGTCGTCGCGGTGCTCGCCTGCTCTGCCGCGCCAATGTTCTGCTGCTGCTGCTGCTGCTGGCTGTGGTGGTTTCCGGCGCCCTTGGCCTCGTCGTTCTCAGCCTGGGCCTCGTCCTGCGCCTCGTCCTCCTCATTGGCGTCAAAGTCGGGCGAGAAGGCGTCGATGGACACGCGCACGCGCACGTTTTCATCGTCCGTGTCACACCAAAAGAGGAGACTCTTCTTTCCGCTGCGGACGTCGTCGAGAATGCGCTTGAGCGTAATGCTCTTGAGCTTGACGGTGCGGCGACTGGAGAGCTCGAGGGTGACCTCGATGGCCACCTCAGGGTGCAGTGCCTCAATCTGGTACAGGTTCTGCGTCTCGCCGATGGTGAGCGGGGCATCTGGATCAAGCGCGCCCTTGCGACCGAGCTTCTCGAGCCCGCAATGGACGGAGGCGTTGACCAGGGAGCCGCTGCGCTTGTCTTGGATCTCCTGGAATGCGAGATCGAGAAGCACCTTGTCGCAGCGCCAGGGCACGGCCGAGGCGGCGGCGGCGCTCTCGGTCCCTTCCGCGGCCTCGGGCCGCCAGGCGTGGGACTTCATCTTGTCCCCAGAGTGTGCCGAAGACACATGGTCAGCCCAGCTGAGGAGGTCCGGGTGCAGGTTGATGTAGAAGCGCGGCGCGGTGAGGCCGGCCGCTACGTCGAGAATCATGGTTGCCATGGTGGTGGAGATGTTCTGGTTGAAGAGCATCTCGAACTCGAGCAGCGTGCTGGGCGGGTGCTGGTTGCGGCTGGCCAGCGGCAGCGCCGGCGCGCGGACCACGGACGGCCCTGACGGCTCGCTCTCGATGAGCAGGCGGAGCTTGCCGAAGCCTCCGGGAATGGTGTACCATTCCTGGTAGCTCTGACGCATCTGGGAGCGCAACCTGGAAAACTCGCGTTCGGGGATGCCGCGCACCGGGAGAAGGACGTCCACGCTGCAAAGCGGCATGTCGTTCTCGTTGGGCTCCACCTCGGAGAAGCGGCGACGGACCATGCGGCGCAGCCAACTGGAGTCGTCCTGGCGCTGGCGCACCTGAACTTGAATGCGCGCCTTGCGCTCAGAGCGGCCATGGCCGACGATGAACTCGAGCGGCGGTACGCGGTCCTTTTGGTCGGTAAAGTCGTACTCAACGAAACCATCCATGGGTTTTCCCTTGCTCCCGTCCACGAGGCCGCTCGTCTGCGTGTCGAGGATGTCATCATGCTCGTCCTGGTAGAACATGGAGCAGTACGGACTGAGGGTGGGAGCGGTGTCGGCCTCGGAGAGCTGCAACGTGAGCACGCGGACGCGGAAGCGGGACTCGGCGAGAGTGAGTCTGAGCTCGTCGCCCTCATCCGTGAGTGCCGCGCCCCCGGCGCCGTCGTCATCTTCCTCGTCGAGGCGCGCGTGACGTTGCGAGCCGGAGCCAGGCTTGGCGGGCTGCTTTCGCGTGACGAAGGCTTGGGGCGCCAGGACAGCGAGGCGCTCGGAGCCCTTGAAGAGGTCGACGGCGAGCTTGCGGCTACCGAAGTTGAGCGCGCGCATGCCGACGTACGGGTTCATGATGTTCTCAACGGCCAGGACCGTGCAGACCTCGTCGCAGGCGAGCACGAGGCGCGCCGGGTCCTTGTCGGGCGCAGCGTCCTCGGCGAGCAGGATGGCCTCGAAGCGCTTGACCGTGATAGAGAGCGCAAAGACATCCGGGCGAGCCTCGGCGTCTGCGTCGGCGTCTGCGCCGAAGACGCGCTTGGGCGCGAGCTTGCACATGGTGCAGAACTCCTCAAAGTCCATGGAGCCGTCCTGGTTGGTGTCAAAGGCACTGAGGAGCTCGTCGACCTTTTTGGTGCTAAGCGTGGTGCCGGCCATGGCGAGACCAACCTGAAGCTCGACCGCGTCGATGGACCCGCTCTTGTCCTTGTCGATGGAGTCGAAGACGCGGCGCCAGTGCGCGCGCATCTTTCGTTCGTCGCCCTTGGCGTCCGTGTTGGTCATGCCGAGCGCCGACGAGAGGCTCTTCGCCGTCTCCGCCATGGCGCGGATCTCGTCCTCGGTGCGCACGCGGGGCGCGGTGGGGTCGGCGGCGGCGGTCGAGTCCGTGGACGAGCCGAGCGCCCAGCTGGCCCACGAGTAGGCGGTGGAGCTGATGCGCGTGCGCATTGAAGGCTGCTTGCCGCGCTCGCGCTCCTCGAGGATGCGATCCTTCTTGCGCTTGGCCACGATGGAGGCGACGCTGCGCATGATGGTGCGCACCGTCTCCGGGTGCGCGCGCATCTCGCGCTGATGCAGCCACGAGAGATCGGCGAGGAGGGCGTCGACGCCCGAGACGGCAGGCGCGGGCTTCTTGGGCGCGCGCGTGCGCTCGTCGACGTCCTGCTTGCCCTTTTCGAACATCTTCTCGTAGAGGCGGAAGCACTCGGTCTGGTCCTCGGTGGTGATGCCGGTCTGGACGAGCTTGCGGAAGCGGTCCTCGCACCAGAGCTTCCAGCGCACCTGCTGCGAAAGGTTCTCGCTCATGAAGATGAGCGCAGCCACATCGTCTGGCGACGCGCGCATGGCCACGGTGCTCAGGTGCACCTCGACAATGCCGAGGGTCGGGCGCGGGTTCTTGGTCAGGTTGACGGCCAGAATGACGGCGCACGAGAAGGGGTCGACGAGGCTGGCCCGCACGGACCGACCGCCGTCGCGCTTGCCGCGCTGCATATAGACCTCGATGCTGCGCACGTAGACCTCCTTTTTGACGATGCGATCGGTGCTGCCCTGCACGGGCTCCACGATAATGCCTGCAATGGAGACCTCGTCGCCGTCCCGAGGCCGGCGCTCCTGCACCGTTTCATCTGCCTTGGCACCCTTTGGCGAGAGGCTGAGGCCGGCGGCGTAGTCGCTGTCGGCGTCGGCGTCCTGGGCGCGGACAACCTTGCGCGCCACCTCCACGCGAGGGGTGTCCTCGGTGTTGCGCAGGGCGAACTCATCGATGCGCATGCCGACATGGCCGACGCGGTCGGAGCTCTCAAAGTGGTAGGCGAGGTCGATGCGCTTGACCTTGACCTCGAAGTTGCCGGCAAGGCGGACCGCCAGGCTCTTGACCAAGCCCATGACGGAGGACTCGCTGGTGTCTTCGGAACCGGTGCCGAGCTCGCCCTGAAGCTGGTCGAGCTTGGTCTCGATGGACTGCAGCGCCTCATCCCGGATCTGCTGGATGAGGGCGAGCTTGACGGCCTTGAGGGACTCAAACTCGGCCGCCTCGTCCCACTCCGCCTCGGCACGCGTCTCCAGGAGCACCTTGAGGGTGTCGATCTCCGCCTTGACGGCGTACGAGTCGCTGAGGCTGAAGAGTTGGCGCGTTGCCACAGACACCTTCATGTAGGAGAGGGAGCACTCTTTCACCTTGATGGGCAGGTTCGCGGGCACCACCTCGGGCCGCAGCTCCAGGTCCAGCACCGTGTACTCGCCAATGCCGTGCACCTTGAGCTCGCCATAGGTAAAGTACTCATCCAGGTACTTGGTCAGCACCCGCTGGATCAGGCTCCCCACCAGCGCTGACATGGCGCCGTCCACGCGCGCGCCCGCGCGCTGCGCGCTTCGCCCGGCTGAGTCTCACGAGGCCCGCTATCTATCTCCCTGCCTTGGTCCACGCGGCGTCCACGCTAATCTTCGAAAGGGCGATGCGGGCCAATGCGGCGGTGACCGCCGCGGTCGCTGCGCGGCGCGGCGCGGCGCGGCGCGGCGCGGCGAGGTGAGGCGCGGCGCGGCGCGAAGCCGCCCCCGGCGCAGCGCGCGGCCAGCCCCGAGCGGCGAGGCCGATGGCAGTCTGGCGGCGGAGAGAGAGCTTGATAGTGAGGCCCAGGCGGGCGGTTCGTTCGAACGAATAGAGGCCCACTTTTTGAATCAAGCGGCCCACTCCGATGGGCGAGTCCGAGTCCGAGTCCGAGTCAGGCTCGCAGGCGGACACGGACGGGGGCGGCGGCGCGCGCGGCGCATACGCGGAGCGCGCGCGGCGCGGCGCGGTGCGGTGCGGCGCGGCGCGGCGGGCGCGAGCATGGCCGAGGGCGGCGGCGGCGGCGGCGGCGGCGGCTCGGGCGCCGCCGGCGCGGCGCGGCGCGTGTGGCTGGAGGTGGGCGTGGACGGGCGCAGCCTCGGGCGGCTGGAGGTGGAGCTCTTCGTGGAGCGCGCGCCCAGAACCGCGGAGAACTTCCGCGCGCTGTGCACGGGCGAGCGCGGCGTGACGGAGGCGTCCGAGGGCAAGGCGCTGCACCTCAAGGGCAGCGTCTTCCACAGGCTCATCCCGGGCTTTATGATCCAGGGCGGCGACCTGACCCACGGGGACGGGACGGGCGGCTGCTCCATTTTTGGGCGCACCTTCGAGGATGAGCCGTACGTGCGGCAGGGGCGCCACGCGGCGCGCGGCGTGCTGTCCATGGCGAACGCCGGGCCCGACACCAATGGGTCGCAGTTCTTCATTCTGTTCGGGCGCGCGCCGCACCTTGACGGCAAGCACGTGGTCTTCGGCGCCGTGGCGCGCGGTCTCGACGTGCTGGACGAACTGGAGCGCCTGCGCACGGACGAGGACGATCGGCCGGTGCAGCGCGTGGAGATTCTGCAGTGCGGCCAGGTGGACGAGGAGGAACCGGCGCAGGCGGCCATGGAGAACCCGGCCGACAGCGCTTCGCTCGCGCAGGACCGCGTGCGCGGGAGCATGGAGCGCCTGGGCGCGCGCGCGCGGCGCGACGCCGACAAGGTGGCGCGCGCTGTGCAGGGCCAGAGCTTTCCTGTGCCGACGCTCGCAAACCCTGGCGCCGTGTACGAGGGAGACGAGGCGCGCCGTGCCGCGTTGGAGCGCATGGATAAGGCGACGGCCGCCAAGGCAGCGGCGGCCGCCGAGGCCAGCGCAGGCGGGGCCAAGCCCGTGCTCACGGAGAGGCAGCGTCAATTCCAGTTGCTCAAGCAGCGCAAGATGCAGGCTCGCAGCGAGAACAGCAAGCAGGTGCTGCTCGAGCACGAGCGTGCGGCGCGGCCCGACGGCGCGTCCGCCTCGTCCTCGTCGGCCCGCGAGGCGCAGCGCGAGCGCTGGGAGCGCGCAGAGGCCGAGCGCAAAAACCAGCTCGCGCTCCTCGGCGCGACCCAGGGCAAGTCGTATCTGCTCGAGACGGCCGAGAAGGCCGGGCGGTCGCAAGCCGCCAAGCAGCGCAAGATGGACAATATTGCGGCGTCCCGGAGCTCGCACCCGTCGGACGACGCCACGATATCGCGCGACTACGCCAAGCGTGTCGCCAAGATGCAGGCGTTGGATGCCGACGGCGAGGGCGCGAAGGACGCGGCCCGTGTGGACGACCGCGAGGAGATGTTCTCGTATGGCCGTACGGGCCAGGTCTCGGCGGCGGCGCAGGACCGCATGGTCAAGACTTTCGCTGAGTCGGACGCCTCGCGCAAGCGGCGCCGCAACACGCGCGCTAGCCTGGACGGCGAGACGGCCACGGGCATAAGCAGCAGGAACGAGCGCATGAACCGCGACTTGAGCCGTGCGTACGACAAGTACACGGTCAAGACGAGGCAGAATTATGAGCGCGGCACCGCGCTCTGATTTCCAGACAGAGATAACGTAAAGTAGTTCGCCTACCATGGTAGCTTCGTGAGCTAAACGACAAGCTAGCTAGCTAGGCCGAGAGAGAGAGAGAGAGAGAGAGAGAGGCCCTGCTAGCTAAGAGCTAGCCTCACTTGAGCTCTCCGATTCTGTAGCCCGGCCGGCGGGCGCGCAGACCATCGTCTTCGCCAAACCTTCTTGCGGAAAAAGTCCATGGAGGCGGCGCGACGGCCTGCGGCCGGCGGCGGCGGCAGCGGCAGCGGCGGCGGCGGCAGCCAGGCCCCAGCCGGCGCGGGCCCCGGCCTCGCCGGCACTGGCATTGGCGGCAGCAGCGGCGGTAGCGGCGGGCCAGCGCATGGCGCGCGTCCGCAGGCCCGGCAGTCGCAGCCGCAGCACGACGAGGCGGACGTGTACCTGAGCCGCATGCCGCAGGACGCGAGGCTCGCGCGTGTGTGGGGCTCGGACGGCGTGCTGCCGCAGTCGCGGTCCGCGGAGGAGCTGCGGCTCGAGCTGCGCGCCGACGAGGAGGGCTCCACCGAGGACGTCCTGTTCGCGCTGTGCGCGTGGACCTGGCGCGGTTTCGTGGAGCAGGTGCTGGTAATTTTGGAGCGCGAGCCGGAGTCCTTTCGCGGCGAGCCCTTTCGCGTGCTGCGTGCGGCCTTGCTCATGAAGCTGGGCCGGCAGAAGGAGGCGACGGAGATCGCGGAGTTGCTGCAGCAGAGCCGCAGCATCGCGGCCAAGGTGCTGTGCGCCATCGTGACATTTGAATGGGACGAGCGGTCCACGGCTGTGGACATGCTGTACAAGCTGCTGGGCCAGCTCAAGCAGCTACGTGAGGACCCGGAGAACTTGGAGGCGCGGCCCGCGGCCAGTGTTGGTGGTGGCGGCGGCAGCGGCGGCGGCAGCGGCGGCGGCGGCGGACCGGGCGCGGAGTCGCCCGGCGCGCCCGTGCTTGTGGACCTCTTCCACAAGCCGCTGAGCGCTTCGGCGGTGCGCGCGTGGCAGGATCGGGTGCTGGGGCTGCTGGTGTCCTGCTACACGACGACCGGCAACTACCTATTGGCTCTGGACCTTTGCGAGTCGGCCTTGGCGGACCAGGAGCACGAGGCGGAGGCGGAGGAGAGCGGCGGAGAGGGCATGGCGACCGTGCCAGCGCCAGCGCCAGCACCAGCGACGCGGCGCGTGCCGCTGCTGCTGCAGACGGCGCGGCTCCGGCTGCAAATCGGCGACGTGGAGGGCGCGCGCGAGATCGTGGACGGCCTCCAGGCGGACGACGGCCTGGACTGGAACGACGCCTGCGCGGTGCAGGTCTTGCAGGGGCTATGCGAGTTTGCGGGCGGGAAGATGCAAGCGGCCAAGGCGCGCTTTGTGAAACTCTTGCAGCAGGTGACGGGCCCGGGCGCCCCGGGTGAGGACGCGGCCAATCCATACGTGCCGGCGGACATGCTCGGCGCGCTCTTCGAGGTGCAGGAGCCCCTAGCCGCCACTTTGGCCAACAATCTGGCGCTCTGCCACCTGAACATGTGCGACCTGGAGGGCGCCATGACGGTGCTGGAGGACTGCATTCGCGCAAACCCTGTGCGAAACATGCATCGAACTCTGGTCTTTAACCTGTGCACGCTCTACGACCTGGCCCGTTCCAAGGAGCACAGCCGGCAAGCCAAGCAGGATTTGCAACGCCTCGCGCACCTGCTGCACATTGCGCAGCGCTTTGACGCCAAGCGTGACCTCCGTCTCTGAATGGACGAACGGAGCCTGAGCGACAAGCGGCGACGTGCGAACGGCCGAACGGCGCAAGCTCGAGCGACGGCGAGCGACACCGGGCGATCGGGGCCTTGTGAGGTGCCGGCGCAGGGCTGCGCTCCTTCCGTCGGCGCCGGAGCTTGGGTAGTCGCCTGTCGTCTCCTCATGCATGCATGATATGCTCGCTTCGCTTCGCTTCGCGGCGCACGCAAACCCGAAATGCGCGCGCGGCCCTTTTTTTTTTTCTAAAAGTACCAGGCTTTTGAAGACTTCTTTCACGCTCTTTGTCCTCCCCTTCATGATCGTCTCTGTTGCCGTCGTCTTGTGCTGCTGCCCATCCTTCTTCTTTTTTCGTCTGGAAGAGTTCTTATCGCAGTCGCTTTCCTTTCCGCTTCGACTTGGTGCCAGGTGTGATCGATTCGGCGCAAGCTTCTCTTCCTTCCCTTTGTTGACCTTTTGTCCTCACCTTTGTCCTCGCCCTTGTGCCTGTCCTTGGCCTTGACGTTTCCTTCCCTTTTCCTTGTCCAGACTCACAACCTTGCTCTTGTTTTCGCAGCTCTCGTCCTTGCCCTTGTATTCTGCTCCCGCGGTTAGGGTGCGACACTTGCCTTCTTCTCCTTCTTGTCACCGTCGTTGCCGCTGTCGTTCGTCCCCGAATCGCAGCTGCCCTTTCTAGAGGCGCGGCTTTCCTCCTTGTCGGGGTCATTGAGCTTGTGCTTGTGCTTCCCAGGACCTCAGCTGCGTCCTTGGCCGCGTCTGTGCCCTTGGCCTCGCTGCTGCTGCCCGGCCCCGTCGACGCCGTCTTGCTCCACGTCCACAGCGCCTGCGGCATCGCCACCAGCAGCCCCCGCGCTATTCTCCTTCTATTTGGAGATCTGCTCCGCAAGGACTCACTCGGATCATCTCCTCAAACTGCTCGTACAACTTGGCGACCGAAAGTTCATCATGCGCGTGTCAATGGCGTGCGGAAGGCGGTCTCGTACAGCACGGCAAAGCAGTCCTGAAAGAAAGACTGGGAGATGAAGAGCATGGACTCGAAGAGATTGGCGGCCATGATGTTGACCTCCTTGCGAATGAGTTAGACGCCTCAGCTTTGCATGGGCTCTGGAATGTCGAACACCAGACATGTGGTATTTGCGAGTTTGCGCTCGATGCCGAGCTGGCGGACCCAAGTGTGGGTTGGCATCCAGCACAAAGCCGTGCGGGCAAACGAAAAGGTCGCTGTGCCACCGTGGAGAGAAGTGAAGTTGAGTCCAACGTGTTAGGTTGAGTTCTACAGCACCGCATGCTCTCGGTGAACTTGGTGGCCGTCCTCTTGAACGACTGCGCTTGCGTCTGCTCGGGCCTCTTCATCGCCGCAGTCGAGTCATCGCCAACCAGATCAGGTCTGCCTGGGTCCGGTCCGGGCAGGTCTTTTGCCGTGCATGCTTCCGCTCGCGCGAGCTACTGATGCGTTGGCGTTCACGCTCAAGTCGTTCCACAGGAAAATTAGCGGGTCGGAGCGGCGGTAGCGGTGCTCCTCGATGGTAGAAGAACAGGACCATTTCACGCAACGCACGCAATGTAAGAAGCTCTCGTTTTACGATACAGAAGTTTGCGTTCAACCTAGTCGGCAACGCGAAGCCAGGTCTCGAGCTCGCTTGCTTTGCCATGGCGCTCTCGCTAGGGAGAAGACAACGAGGCAAAGACCGCGAAGCGAGGGGTGCCAGGGGCAGCCTCCGACGCTTCGGATGGCAGGGAGCTCACGTTAGACCTCCGAGGAGTCCACCCCGTAGTCCTGCGCGACCTTCTCCAGCGTGTTGTCGTCGAGCGGATAAAAGTCATACGGGGCAATTTGGCCGGAGACGAGCTCGGTGTCGTCACTGCTCTCGCAAGCCTTGGGCTTGACGCAGCGCTTCGTGTTGACCAGGTGCACGAGACCCTTGGTGCACACGCACTGCTCGTAGACCATCCGCACGAGGCAGCCGGGGAATGCTCCAATCTCCACAAGGTGCTGGGTGGCGCTCTTCGCAGCCTCGAGGTCGCTCTTCTTGACGCAGACCTCGGGGCACGTGGCGTAGAAGTCCATCTCCATGTTCTTGCTGCGCTTGCACTTGTAGCCGCCAATCGTCCTAACGTTCTTGCGCCTTTTGCGCTTGCCCATCGCATCGCCGTCCAGGCTCTGCAGCGCGTCCATCTGCTCCTCGTCCATGCGCAGCGCCTCTGCCTGCTGCACGCACGCCGCCAGCGCCACCACCGCGGCCATCGCCAGCGCCGCCACCAGCACGCGGGCGCGCATCTTCCCCTCCCGTCTGTGCCTGCCCGCGCCGCCGCCAACGCAGTCTGCGCCTCCGCGCGCGTCCCTGTCGCTCCCTCCCCGTCCTCCGCTGGGACGCGCGCGGTCCCGTGCCGCGCCGGCCTCCCGCCGGCCTCCGCCGCCCTCTCGCGCTCCGCTCCCGCGCGCCGCGCCTCCGCCTCCCTCTCGCGCTCCGCTCCCGCGCGCCGCGCTCCGCCGGCGCCGCCGCGCTGCGCGCTCTGCTCTGCTCTGCCGCGCGCCGCGCGCCGCGTCCCAGCGGCCTGGGCGCGGCGCGGCGCGGCGCCCGTTGGGCGTCGCGCGGGCGGGGGGCAGCGCGCGCGCGGCGCGGCGAGGGCGCGGCGCCGCGCCCCGCTCGCGCCGCGCCCCGCGGCGCGCGCGCGCGCGCCGTGCCCCCCGCGCGGCGAAGCTTCACTAACTTCGCTTCGCCCGCCCCGGCGGCCGGATAGTGCACTGGCGGGCGCGCTATAGGCTAGTGCGCCGGCGGATGGCCGAGTGGCGGCCGGGCTGCGCTGCTTCTTTCTCTCTCTGGAGTTCTTTCTGCCAGGCAAGCTGCGCTCGGCTCGGGAGGCGAGGCGAGGCGAGGCGGGCGCGCGGCGGGCGCGCGGCGGCGCGGCGGCGCGGCGCGGCAGACGCGGATCGGGCGGAGAGCGCGGCGGCGGGCGGGCGGGCGCGAGGCGGAGCGGCGCGCGGCGAGAGAGCGGCGAGGCGAGAGGCGGGAGAGGCGAGGCAGGCGAGGCGAGGCGAGGCGAGGCGAGATGGACCTGCTGCAGGCGCCGCCGCGCGGGCTGTTCCGCGACGCGCACGGGCTCGGGTCGGCGCACCAGGATGCGGCGGGCGCGGCGAGCATGCGGCATCATGAGATGAACTTCGAGCTGCCGGGCGTGCAGCACCCGGCGGAGTTCGTGTCGCAGAACTTCAGCCCCGGCACGTACCAGGATAACGACCAGAAGGTCAAGTTTTCCAAGGGTACGACGACGCTGGCCTTCATCTTCAAGGGCGGCGTGATCGTGTCGGTGGATTCGCGCGCGTCGCAGGGCCAGTACATCGGGTCGCAGACCGTGCAGAAGGTGATCGAGATCAACCCGTACCTGCTGGGCACCATGGCCGGCGGCGCCGCCGACTGCCTCTTCTGGGAGCGCAACCTCGGCATGCAGTGCCGCATGTTCGAGCTGCGCAACAAGGAGCGCATTTCCGTGGCGGCCGCCTCCAAGCTGCTCGCCAACACCATGAACTACTACAAGGGCATGGGCCTCTCCATGGGCACCATGATCACCGGCTGGGACAAGCGCGGCCCGCAGCTTTACTACGTCGACAACGACGGCACCCGCCTCAAGGCCGACAACGACAAGCCCTTCTTCTGCGTCGGCTCTGGTGGTACCTTTGCCTACGGTGTCATGGACTCCAGCTACAAGTTCGACCTCTCCGACGAGGAGGCCATCGAGCTCGGCAAGCGCGCCATCTACCATGCCACTGCCCGCGACGCCTACAGTGGTGGTGTCAACAACGTCTACCTCGTCAAGGAGCAGGGCTGGACCAAGGTCTTCTCCGGCGACACCTACGGCCACCACGACAAGTACACTGCCGAGCGCGAGGCCGCTGCCAACCCATGAGTAGAGTATCAAGCCTGTGAGGTATCAACGAAAACCCTGTGAGTCAACTGCATCAGCGTGAGCGAGGCCACCAAAAGGCTGCGATGCGCGTTGCCAATGAGCGTTTACGTGCGATGGCAACGCGCATCGCCACGCGAGGGCCAGCTTGCAAGTTTCTATGCCTCGGTGCGCGACCATAAAATGGTCGAGGGATCGATCCTCCGGAGGGGGGGCCAAGCTGGCCACAGAATAAGATGGCAACGCGCATCGCCACGCGAGGGCCAGCTTGCAAGGCTCTTATGCCTCGGTGCGCCACCACTAGGGCACAACTGTCTTGAAGGGCCGACCTTGCCAACGGGCTTTTACATGCCTGGCAATGCTTTCGAGGACCATCCTTGCCAAAGCCTTGAGGGAGGTCCTTGCCAAGACTACTTTGGCGAGTGGCCGCTGGGCACGACTGCATGATCTCGTTTGGCTCCCTGTCAGGAATTGATGTGCTACTTCACGAACGTCCTGGCCTCGTGCATGGCACGCCTTGTTTTACTCAAGCCATGTTGAACTCCTCTCGACATTGTTGTGCATGTTGCAGCCCGGCCTGAAAACCGCAGAGCGATGACATCACCCAGATTGCAGCGAAGAACCGGCCCTGTAGCACAGGCGGGTCAGAGTGCGCGGACTGGGGGAACATGGAGTTTGGCCACAGAAAAAGGAGGCAACGCGCATCGCCATGCGAAGGCCATCTTGCAAGGCTCCTATGCCTCGGTGCGCCACCACTCATGGGTCACAAGTGCAACGTTGACTGATGTGTTAGCTGGCAAGTAGAATTCCCAGATTGCCTTCGCGCTAAAGACCGCGGCGGTGGTGATTTGCTTTTGGTTTGAAGGGGGAGGGGGGGAATACCAAGTGTGCAATCCCTACGTATTCGTCTTACGACTCTCAGGTAAATTTGGGAACGAGTGACTAAAGCAGACGCCAAGACGGGACTTCTGCTCGTGCCGTTCGCATGGGCCAACACGAATCGACAA
This sequence comes from Thraustochytrium sp. TN22, assembly GCA_013306675.1. Classification (NCBI taxonomy): domain Eukaryota; class Bigyra; order Thraustochytrida; family Thraustochytriidae; genus Thraustochytrium; species Thraustochytrium sp. TN22. The sequence continues at coordinate 14,273 of JABLUY010000207.1, read as the reverse complement.
TATATGAGTGCACACGCAGGCACATGTACAGGACCGCGCGCACCTCTCTTGGAAGCCAAGCTCCGTCATCATGGGAGGAGGTTTTTTTACTGCAGCCCTCCGGGCATGTTTTCCTTTTCCACCTGGCTGACGCTGCAAGCGTGGCTCCACAATAGATCTCTCTCTCAATTGCCAAGCCGTTAGCGGCGTCTGCACGCGACGCCTGGCGCCCGGCCTGCTAGTTGGGCCAAGGACAAGGTCGCAGCGCGAGGACGAGACCGGCAAGCGGAGCACAAAACCTCGTAGGGCCAGCCATCAGGTGGAAAAGGGACGGACGAGCTTGCTGATCTGCAAGTCGCTCGACCAAATTGGAATTTAAGCAGGGACTGCACATGCGTCAACCGTCCATTCCTTTCTGGCGTCTCAAGCTGGCCTGCCTCTCGGTCGTCGCATTCCCTTGCCTTGCTCGCTGCTCTCGTTCTTGCACTGCCACCTCGTCTCGCGTCCGGATCGCAATTCGGTCGCGTGCTGGCAGGAGAGCGGCGAAAACCTTGGATAGATCGTGGGTGGTGCTGTCCGCAGCCGAGGTGGCGAAAAGGCGAGATCCTTCGTGTGCGCCCTTTGGCGGGCCCGCGCCGGCCACGCGGCGGTTGCCAGCGCCAGCCATTTTCGCACGCTGCCCGCGACTGTGCTTCAGCAGAGCGGCGGCTGTCGTGGACTGGTACAAAGCACCTCAGAGAAGGTGGATCCGCGCGTCTGAGGCGAAGCGTCTCGTCTCTGCGCCTTTCGCCGGCTCACCCGCGCTCCGTTGCAGCAGGCCGATCTTGAAGCCAAAGACGAGGTCGTCCGTCCTGACCTTTCGCGCCTCGCTGGCTGCGCACATCACCCCCGTCCGGGTCGGCGGGTGATGCGGAGCCACCGGCCGACTCCTGCTCCATGCAGCCTTCACTGTCAGGCCGCTGCCCGCCTCACTGCCAAGCTCCTGCGCCGCCCCTCGTGGCTCCTTCGAGGAAGACCTGGACCAAGGCTCCAGTCGCAGCTGGCCGCTGCCAGCTCCGCGGCCATTGAGGCCGCTAAGGTCCCGCTAAGGCTTGAGAGAAGGAGCGTCCGGCGACCTAACAGAAAGTAAATCTCTCCGGCTGCGGGTGCTGCGGGCGCAGGTTTCTGTCTGCTGCGGACGAGCCCCTCCTGGCGGGCCAGCGGCGACGCCCCCGCAGCGGCGCAGGCCCCCCCTCGCTTCGAGGCCTGGGCTCCGCACCGCGCAAGCATGCATCGCAAATCACTCCGCGCCAGCTGGCTAGGCGTGATTTCTCCACTGCGCGCAGCCAGCAGACTCTGAGCAGAGGAGGGAGGATAGCGGCGCGGGCGCGGGCGGGCGGCGGCGGGCAGGCCGCCTCGGGCGGGCGGGCGGGCGGGCAGGCTGGCAACGCGGCGGCGGCGCGCATCGGCGCGCGCGCGGAGGTGAGTCGGATGAGGCGAGTGCGCGCGGCGCATGCAGACCGCGGCGGCCTCGGCGGCGCGCCGCGGCGGCAGCGCGCGCGGCGGCGGGCTTGCGCGGCGGGCTTGCGCGGCGGGCTTGCGCGGCGGCGCCACGCCGCGGCAGCCGCTGCGGGTGCTTCGAGGGCGCGGCGCAGCGCGCAGCGCGCGGCATGGAGGGCGCGAACGGGGCGCGAAATCAGGGCGCGGCAGGCGCGGCGTCGTCGTGGCCGGACGGCGCTGCCCGCCGCGAGCATGGCCGCGAGGCCGCGCGCCGCGGCCACGGCGCGGCCCCGGCCCGCGGCGCCCACGAGCTGCCGCCGCTGCTGCCGGCGGGGGCGTCCCCGGGCGCGGGCGGCGGGGTGGGCGGGAGCGCCAGCTTCGTGGTCCCTCAGGGGATCCTTGTGCAGCCGGCTGCGGCGCACCAGCTGGCGACGCAGCAGTTGGGCTTCGTGTTGGTGCCCCCGCTGCAGCAGCAGCAGCAGCTCGGGCAGCTCGGGCAGCTCGGGTAGCGCGGGCAGCTCGCGCCGTCGAGGCAGGAGCCGAAGCGGGAGGAGGCGTGGGGAGGACCCCGAACGCGAGCGCGAACGCGAGGACTAACGACGGGCTCGAGCCAGGTGGCGCGGCGGGCAGACGCAGAGGTGACGGCCACGGCCACGGTGATAACGGGGGCGGGGCGCTGGCCGCCAGCAACAACGGCGGCCTCTACGTGCAGCTGCCGAACGGCGCGTGGGGCGTGATCCAGGGGAGTGCCCTCGCCACCAGCATGGGCGGCTTTGACCCGGCTGCGCTGGCGGCGTCGACCATTGCGCAACAGTATATTAACTCGATACTCGGCACGGGCAACAGCGGCGCGCCCACGGACCTGGGCACAATGGTGGCCGCGGCGCAGGCGCAGGCGCAGGCGCAGGCGCAGGCGCAGGCGCAGGCGCAGGGGTCTCTCATGCAGGGGTCTCACGCGCAGGCATTCGAGCGGCATGCGGTCTCGCAGTCCCAGATGCAAGCGCAAGCGCTCCTGCAAGCGCAGCTCCAGGCGCAGGCGCGCGCCCAGGCGCAGCCCTCCATGCAGGCACACGGCACGACGCCCTCCGCCCAGCAGCAGTTCGCCTCGCAGCAGCTTGCTTTGCAGGGGCTGGGGCCGCCGCTGCCGCCGCCGGCGGCGGCTTCAGGCCGCACGGCCTCGGACGCCGAGAAGGTCGCGGCGCAGGCCCTCACGGCAAACAGCAAAAAGCGCAAGTGGCGCTCCGGGGTGCCGCAGAGCGAGTATCGCGGCGTCAGCTGGGACCGTAGTGTCAGCACATGGCGCTGCAAGGTGAACTCGATCCATGTCGGCTACTTTGACAGTGAGGAGGAGGCCGCACGCGCCTACGACGAGGCCACGCTGTCCCTGCAGCAAGATGGCGAGGTGACGAGCGCGCTGCGCCTGAACTTTCCACTTGAAGACTACAAGGACAAGCCGCCCGGCACTTTCAAGTACCTCACTAAACGCGACGGCAAGTCGCGGGGGACTTCGCGCTTTCGTGGCGTGCTCTGGGACAAGGCTAGCAAGTCCTGGCGTGCCAAGATCAAGCACCAGGGCCATACCAGGTATCTCGGCCTCTTCCAGGACGAGGAGGCCGCAGCGCGCGCCTACGACCAAGCTGCGCTGGAGCTGCGCGGGCCGGCGGCAAAACTCAACTTCAAGGCGAACGACGAGAAGAACGAGGAGACCGCTAGCGGTGGTGGCGGCGGCGAGGGAACACTGGCCAAGGCAGCGGTCGCCAAAGCAGGGAGCTCCTCGTCCTCCTCGTCCTCGTCATCTTCCTCGTCTGCACATCCGCGTGGGCCGGAGCGGAAGGCCTCGGAGGACCACCGCGCAATGCGCAGGCGGCTCTCTTCGGATGCGGCGGACGACGTCGAGGAGGGCGGCGATGACCAGGGCAATAGCATGTACGAGCATGTAAAGCGCAAGTATGCAGTCGTTGCTAAGCGTCAGGCCAGGCGCCGGGAGCTGTATCAGATCAACAGGGCGCGCCTCAAGGACTTCATTGGAGCTACCCTACAGGACACCAAGCCCGAGGACGGCGATGCGCCAGGGGCCAGCGAAGCTGCCGACTCCGACGCGAAACGCCCTGCTGAGAAGAGTGGGGAGGCGCGAGTCGGTCCACGCCGCGGGAGCGAGGCCGAGGCCAGCTCTGCAGCACCCAAGGGCATCGTAAAGCTGGTCGACACGCTCGCAGTGTGCGCGCTTCTCGAGGCAACCCTCGAGGAAGCTGGGGCGAGCGTCGAGAACAACGACAGCGATAACAGCACGGTGGACAAAGAAAAAAGGGTGCCCAACGTGAGCATCGACGACTTCCTGCGGCTGGTCCAGGCCATTGTCGCCGAGGAGGTGCGCGAGATCGTCTCGGCATCCGGCCTGCCCCTTGTTGGCATCGACAATGCCAAGAGCGTCGGTAGTGCCGCCAAGGGAAGCGTCGATAGTGACGAGGACAACGACGACGAAGATGAGGCCGATGCCAAAAAGGCTGGCGGGGTCTAGGACGAGCCTCGCGCATTGGCGCCCTGGCGCTCAGCCCTCGACGCGAGATGGCGTGCTCGCATGCGGCTCCAAGGAAAGGTTGCAAAGGATCCCGGCCGGCCACCGGCTCGGAAGGATGGAATGGATAGATCAAGGACCCGCCCGCCACTGGCGCCAGAGCAAAGTGCCTGCGTTGCATTGCACGGCAACAACGCAGGGCAACGACTTGAGGCGAGCATGGCGTGGGCGGCTGCGGACTGTGATCGCCCTGCTACGGTCAACTGAAAGGGACTTTTTCATCAGAAAAAGATGTGGTAGACTTATACAGGATATGATAGGCTACGTGGAAAAGGGTGTGATTTGAATGACGACTACGTGAAGATCTGGAGCATGCATGTTCTCAGGAGCACCATGCACGTTCTTGGGAGCATGCACGCTTTCACGTGCATACGCGCGGTGGCTTGCATGACCCCATCGTCTTGCGCGCATCTTGCGCGCGTCTTGCGCGGTTTGTGCGCGGTTTGTGCGCAATATGCGCGCTGCCGCCAATCTGAAGCGCACCTCCAAGGGAGCCTTGGCCTCGATGCAATGCGATGCGATGCGATGCGATGCGATGCGACGTGATGCTATGCTATGCATCGCAACGCGTCGCGACGCGACAACAACGCGACGCAAGGCGGCGCGACGCTGCACTCATTTTCATCGCTCCCTCACAGTCAGTGCCATCCGTTTGCGCCTTATCGCTCTCATTGTCTGCGTTTCCAGGCTCAGGTCCGTCGCTTGCGCTTTGAAGAACGCGCAGAGTCACCGAGCGCCTTGACGCGAGAGCTGAGGTCAGCGAGGTCGGCGGCGCGATCCTGCGCCGTCGCAGCGTCGGTGTCGGGCGCGCTGCGCTTTGGCCTGGACTTGTCCTTCTCCTCTGGGGCGCGAAAAGCCTCGGCGCGCTTCGCGTTGCGCTCGGCAGCCTTGATGCGGCTCTGCACGTTGCGTTCCTCCATCTTCTTCTGGTTGCGCTGCGCCTCGTTGATGAAGTACTCGCCGCTCTCGAGCTGAAGGTCGATCTTGGAGGGCTGCTGCGGGGGCGGAAAGGGCGTGTAGACCTTCTTCTTGGCCTTGGTGACGGCCTTGGCGTCAGGCGCCTTGGTCTTGACGTTGCGCTTCTTGAACTGCGGCAGGAAGCGCGACCAGTCCTCGCCCTTGAGCTCCGGGTCCTTGGCCAGCTCCCGCTTGATCATGAGTGTCTTGACGTTGTAGATGGGGTGCTGGACGTTAAGCATGCAGTCCTCCACGATCTTGCGCACCTGCTTGAGGCCCTGGAAGGCGCCGATCGCCGCCACCGTGTTGCCCTGCACCAGCACGTAGCACTGCGTGAGCAGCTCGATCGCCTTGAGCGTGTGGCCCTCGACGCCCAGCAGCCGCTGCCGCCGCTTCACAAAGCGCTCCTTGTTGCGCACCAGGTTGCCGATCTTGATGATGTCGCTGTCCACGCCGTCCTGAAGCACGCGCTGCGCCTGCTCGACCGGGATGGACCGTGCCAGCAGCTTGATCATGTCGCGCGCCTTGATGATCATGTATGGGTCCGTGGTCTTGCGCGTCGTGCGCACCGTCATGGATCCCTCAATCAGGTTCAGTTCGCACGCCACGCCCTCCTTCTTGAGGATGCGCGTCACCGCCGGCCACGACTCGCGCAGGTACTTCTCGCGGTACACGGGGAAGAGCGTCGCGAACGACGACTCCTCCACCATCGGGCCCTTCATGTCCTCGGGCTTCCACTCCTCGATCTTCCAGTGATCGATATCCTCCGAGTCCCACGGCTTGTCGCGCCGGTACCGCTGCTTGCGCGCCACCTCGCCGCCCTCCTTGCCGTCCTTGCCCTCGGACGCCATCGTCCTTGGCCCGCGCCCACCGCCCACGAGTCCCGACCGCGAGTCGGACCTGCGCCGCCCGCTCGGGCTTGCCCCGCTGCCGCTCGCCTCGCCTCGCCGCCGCCCCGTGCGCCGCTCGCGCCGCACTCGCAGTCTGCGCGCGCGACTTCGTGGCCAGCCGTGGAGTCCGGCGTGCCAGTGCCACTGGTCGCGGCCCGCCTTCCCCGTGTTACCCGCTCTTTGCGCGAAAGCCCGACTCATGCACAGTCGAGGTCAACTGCTGCAGTCAGACAGACCACCGCTGCAGCCAGAGCTCGGAGATCTCGCAGATGCTCCGAGGCATGAAAAGGGGATGAGACCCATGGGCCTGCGCGCACGATGCGTTTGTTGACGACGACGACGACGACGTCGAAAAGATTGACAAGGTGGAGAGCGGGCAAGGTGGACCGGAAGGTGTGTTGAGCGAAGTCGAAGCACCGCCAGCGGCCAAGGAACTATGAATCAACCTCGAACTAAGACACATGTTCTCACGAAAGGGAGAGAGAGAGAGAGAGATCTTGCGCAGCGTTGAACGCACACAACTGTCAATCAAGTGACAGGCTTACACGCGCCGCAAGCTCGAGCAGGCCGTCGATCTCGCTGGCAAACAAGCCAGCCAGCCTCGGAGTAGCATATGAACTAAACTGTGATCACCACAACGCGCCCGAAGCGCTTTGCTGGCGCATTCAGCTGCTCCGGATAGACGATTGAAGCAAATGACGCAAATCGGAGCGACTGGGGCGATCGGAGCAAGGTTTCGTGCACATTTGCACGCGCTGGAGGCCAACTCAGCACCTGCCTGCGAACTTGTGAAACGCTCGGGCTCACTGCGTCGCCGCCTGGCTGTGCGACACGCAACGCGGCGCGCATTGTCATCGCCCACATGCTTGACGCCGTGCGCAGCGCAATGAGGAAGTAACTGGCGGGCTGTCCGGCGAGTGCCTGGTTTGCTGACAGCGCAACGGCGCAGAACCAATCCAAAGTTTCTGGCGGCGCGAGGCTCGAGCACGCCGAGGCCTGTTCCGGGCATCTGAGCTTCGACGCGTCCCAGGGCATCATGCAGTGCCAGTGTGTCGCGTCAGGGCGGGCCGGCAGAACCAAGCACGTGTCATCTTCCAGTGCACGCACTGCAGCGGATTCACAGAGCGCTTCGTGATCCGGCCGGCCGCCGGCCCCTTTTCTCAGGCCAGCTGGGGCTGACGAGTCGCAGGGCTGCCCCAAAAATGGCGCGCCACGCATCACTTTGCTCGCTTCGCGGGGCCCGCCTGCGAGTGACGAGCCCTCTTCTTCCTGACATGTTCATCCCAAGACCCAGGCCTTCACCCCCCCGCTTCCACTGGCCAGCAGCCCTGGAAAGAGCCTCAAAGAGGTCGGTGACTCGGTGCCGAGTGGCATACGTGCCAGACTCTGCCAGTGGCCATGGTGGCAGGAGCGCACACGCCACTCCCAAGCCTGAGGCAGCGAGGCTGCCCAGCCTGTCCTGCGCCGGCGCGGACGCCACAGGCAGTCCGTCGGGCGTGCCGAGGCGCAGCGCGGTGGTGCCAACGCGACGGCCAGGGCTGGCAGGGTGTCTAGAACGCGCGCAGTGCCACTCTCTGCACTGGTGCCGTCCGCCAGCCGTCCGGCCGTCCGGCCACATCAATCATCATGACCTTGCCAGCCTGCACTGGCCATGGTTGAAAGGAAGCCGTGCGGCCTTTTCTTGACGCCTCCCGCACCTTCTGGTCGGCGCGCTGCCGGTGCGCGATGATGCGCAGGCCGGCGGTGCAAACTCCGCCTGTCGCCCCTCTGCTGCGCCGTCGCCCTCCTCGTGCCGCGGCTCCGCTCGCCGCCACGGGGGCCTCGCAGGTCTGACCGCGCGCCGCCGCGCGGCAACGCGCGCGCCGCCCCCCGCCGACACCGCTTTCTTTCCCGTGAGCGGTGGCCACGGCGCCAGATGGCGCGCACGGCGCATCGCGCCTTGCGGCCCTTGCCGCCCGCCGCACCGCAGCAACTTGAAGGGGGCGGGGGGCCGGGGCGCTGCGCGCGGCCGCCGGGCGCGGCGCGCGGCCGCGCGCGCCGCACCAGGCCGCCGCCGCCCGCGCTTCCACGGTTTGCTCGCCACCAGCCTGAGCCCGCCGGCCTGGGCCAACTTTTCGAAATTCGAATTCGAATCCGCAGGCCTGCCGTGCCAGTGCCAGCCAGGGAGGGGAGGAGCAAACCGGGTTGGCAAGGCCGCGGTGGCGGAGCAAGCATTAGCGGCCGGGCAGGCAAAGGCAAATCGCTCGCCGTCGCGCGCGGCGCAGCTGGCTGGCAGCTGCTGCTGCGCGGCCAGCCACTGCGCTGCGCTGCACTGCGCTGCGCCAGCCGCTGGCCGGCTGGCTGACGGTCAGCAGGCTCGGCCTGAGCTCACGCTGACGGCAGAGAGTGGGGCGGGTGGAGTGGAAGCGGCGACAGCCTCGTCGCCGCCGCGAGAGCGCGTCACCGCGCTGGGCGCCTGGCGGCGGAAGCGCGGGACGCGGGGGGCGAGCTGAGCGCGTGGCGCTCGCGCTCGCCGCCTGCTTGCTGGCCTGCGTGCCTGCTGGCGTGCGAGCGTGCGCGCCGGCCCGCGTGCTTCCTGCAGGTGAGGCCAGGTGAGGCAGCGCAGCGCAGCGCCGTCGCGGCGGCTGGGCGCGGCGGCAGCGGCGGCATAGTTGAAACTCGGGCGAGCAGCGCCGACCGGGGTGCGAGCAAGCTCGCGCAGCTTGCTCTAGCTAGCTAGCTAGCTAGCAGTGCGCTGGGGACAGCGGAGCAGCAAAGAGCAGCGCGGCGGCCGCGGCCAGGCCGGCAAGCGGTGGGCGCAGCGAGAGAAGATGCAGGCGCTGCGGCGCGCGGTGGGCGGGCGCGGCGCTGCGGTGGCCGGCGTAGCGGCCGTGGGCGCGGCCGCGGCCGCGGCCGTGGTGGCGCTGCGCGAGGACGATGAGGAGGAGCGCCTGGTCAAGTGCCAGTCCTTCCCTCTGACGCGCAAGGCGAAGCGCGCCGGCGACCCGAGCAAGAAGACGCTGCCCATCGCGTGCAGGGACGGCACCATGGTGTTCCCGTGGGCCGCGCCGGCGCGCGAGCAGATGATCGAGGAGCTGTCGACGGAGAAGTACGACGTCCTGGTCATCGGCGGCGGCTGCGTGGGCTCAGGCGTGGCGCTGGACGCCGCCACCCGCGGCCTGCGCGTGGCCGTCGTGGAGCGCGAGGACTTCAGCGCCGGCACCTCGAGCCGGTCCACCAAGCTCATCCACGGCGGCGTGCGCTACCTGGAGAACGCCTTCTTGAAGCTGGACTACAGCCAGTACCTGCTCGTCAAGGAGGCGCTCGAGGAGCGGAGTCACATGCTCAAGGCCGCGCCCTTCATCGCCAAGCCGCTGCCCATCATGGTGCCCGTGGATGCCTGGTGGAAGATTCCCTACTACTACGTCGGCACCAAGGTGTATGACCTGGTGGCCGGCCATAACTCGGGCGTGCCCAGCAGCATGTTCCTCACCCAGCAGCAGGCCGTGTACAACTTCCCCATGCTCGACCCGTCCAAGCTCGCCGGCGCCATCGTCTACTACGACGGCCAGATGGACGACGCGCGCTACGGCCTGCTCATCCTGCTCACGGCCATCCAGGCTGGCGCCACGGCGCTCAACTACGCCAACGCCGACAAGCTGCTCAAGGACGAGAACGGCAAGGTCATCGGCGCCCGCGTGCGCGACATGAAGACCGGCAAGGTCGTCGACGTGCGCGCAAACGCCGTCGTCAACGCTACTGGCCCCTTCTCGGACGCCATTCGCCACATGGCTGAGAGCCCCGACGGCGAGGACACTGGGCCTTCCCCGGAGAAGGACATTATCGTGCCGGCCGGCGGCATCCACGTGACGGTCTCGGACGACTTTAGCCCCTCGCAGATGGGCCTCATCTTGCCCGAGACCTCGGACGGCCGCGTGCTCTTCTTCCTGCCCTGGTCCGGCGGCACCATCATCGGCACCACCGACTCGGCCACCCCGCTCACCATGCGTCCCAAGCCCAGCAACCTCGAGGTCGACTTTGTGCTCGCCGAGTGCAGCAAGTTCCTCAGCCGCCCCATTTCCCATGACGACGTGCGCGCCGCCTGGTCCGGCATCCGCCCGCTCGTGCGCGACGTGCACGGCAAGGACACCAAGGCCATCTCCCGCGAGCACGTCGTCGAGGTCCACCCCAGCGGCCTCGTTACGATTGGCGGCGGCAAGTGGACCACGCAGCGCCGCATGGCCCAGGACTGCGTCGACCGCGTGCTCAAGGAGTTCCCCAAGGTCGGGATGCGCGCTGGCCCCTGCGTCACGCGCAACCTCAAGCTCATCGGCGCCGACCGCGCCGGCATCATCTGTGACCAGAAGTTCGACATTGTCACCGTCACGCTGCGCGAGGACTACGGCTTTGACCGCGACATTGCCCAGCACCTCACGTCCTCCTACGGCACGCGCGCCCTGCAGATCGCCGAGATTATCCGCCACGGCTACGCCGACCGCAAGGCCGGCCTCCACCCCAAGCGCCTCGTCGCCAAGCACCCCCAGCTCGAGGCCGAGGTTGCCTTCGCCGTCAAGCACGAGTACGCCCTTACGGCCGTCGACGTCTTGGCGCGCCGCACCCGCCTGGCCTTTATCGACCAGCAGGCCGCCGTCGAGGCCATTCCCACTGTTGTCACCATCATGGCCAACATGCTCGGCTGGTCCCGCGCCAAGCAGGCTGAGGAGACCCAGGCCGCCAAGGACTTTCTCGACACCATGAAGTGCCCTGTCGAGTAGACCGAGACGAGAACAAAACACTGGCACCGAGACGAGAACAAAACACTGGCAGGAGAACACACACAAGAACAGCATCGTGACCCGGTCATGAGCGACGTCACGCGTGACGCGCGCTCTGCGCCGACTCGGATGGGAGGAGGACAGCGACGGGTGTAGAAGAGGGAGGACACGGTGTGAATAACAGTGCGCGACGACGGAGGACTTCCTGACCAGGTGGCTGTCTGGCTGTGCGTATGTGAGTGTATGAACGCAGCGCAGCGCAACGCGAGCTCGCCCGCTGATCTCTGATCCTCTCCCACTCTCTCTCTTCACATTCGCGTTCGTGTAGTGCGCGTCTCGAGACGACGCGAGACGACCAGCAGCAGAGTTTAAGTTATCAACCCAACTATCTAATTCAAATTTGGTTCGACCGACGCGCACAAGGCGCGCAAGGCGTGATGTATGCTCCAACGAAGCCGCAATCAGGCACTTCGCCAGCGCAGGGACGTTGCTCCTTTTCCATCTCCTTTTTCACTGGTACTTGTCAATCCTCATCACTAGTTAGGTATCAAAAGTCAAATCAGGTGGTCTGCGCCAGAGCATCGACGCTCTCATCGCCGGCATTCGACAGCCCGGAGCCGAAGAGCAGCTCCACATTAACGATCGCAGCGGCGCGCAGAATAGGGCTCGTGCCAATGTTCACACTGCTGCTGATGCTGCTACTGCTGCTGCTGCTGCTGTTGCTGTTGCTGTTGCTGTCCATGGGCAAGGGCGGCGAGTTGACCTCGAGGTTGGAATCTTCCGGCAAGAGACGCGCCAAGGAGGCGCGACTGCGCATGAGAGGCCATTCCTGTGCGAACTCGAGCTCCACGCCCACCACGCCGCAGTTCTCCAGCTTGAAGACGCGAAGCTGGTCCGCCAGCGAGCGCGCCGCCTCATTGCCTGCGAGCCGAGTTGGCAACTGCTGGAAGAACTGGCGGAAAAATAGCGAATGGCCCACGACGATAAGGTCGGTCTCGGGCCGGTAGTGCACGGCGTTGATAAAGTCCTCCATGCGCGACAGCACGCTGGCGCGCGACTCCTTGGTGGCTGCCCCCCACCACTCGGACTCCGCGTCGTGGGGATCCACGCCGACCACGCCGGCTTGCCAGTCGCCGGCGGCCTCGCCGCACTCCTGCTCCAAGAGTTGCCTCGCGCGGTCCAAGCTCGCCGACCCGCTCACGGCGCCCATGGAGTCCTTGCCGAGCAGGTTCTGCACCTCGCGCACGCACGTCAGCAGGCGAATGCCCGGGTGCCGCGTCGCGCTCGGGTGGTGCTGCAGGCCAAGCAGAGCCGTCTGCAGCGACCGCGTCAGCGGCGACGAGAAGATCACGCCAGCCTCAAAGAAGCCGGACTGCAGCCCCGCGTCCGCGGCCGCTGTTCCTCCTGCCTCCACCCCAAGCCCCGCCCCGTTGGGTTCCTGCCGCACGGTCTGGTTCAGCACGTCGTCCTCGTCGTCGCGCCGGTGCGCCTCCACCTGCGCGGCGAAGCGCCAGCGCTTGTTCAGGTCCAGCGCCTGCTGCACCCCCGTGCGGTTGAGTGGGTGGTCGCGGTACGCGAGCATGCTGACCACATCTCGGCGTGCCTGCGCACGGTTCCAGCGCGACTCCCCGTGCCGCACCAGGTACACGCGCTTGCGACCGGCGCTCGCAAAGGCGCGCCGGACCCGCACACTCACGACGGGAAGCTCCTTGAGTTGCAGCGTGTGCGTCTCGCCCTGCGAGCCGAGGTCCGCCACCGTGCACTGCGCAGTACCAATCACACGCTCCGCGCCGCGCAGGTTCCGGTCGCTGATCGCCTCCAGCTGCACGATGTCCGAGGCGTCCGCCGCGGGCACGAGCGGGTGAAAGGCGAACCACGCCGGCCTTTGCGTGTTGAACCGCTTGCTCGTCAACCCCTGGCCCATGACCACGAAGGCGTCTCCGTGCTTGCGCACCACCGACACGCGCACGTGCACGTCGGAGAGCGGCTGCGCTAGCCCCTGCAAGTCGATCACCTCCACCACGAGCTCGCCACCGCTCGGCCTTGCCTGGAATGTGGGATGCCGCGGCGAAGAGGTCCCCGGTCCGCCGCCGAGGTGAGTTGCTCCATTTTGCCCAAGGTTCGCGGCAGAAGAGGCTGCGGAAGAGCACGCCGATGGCGTGGCCGAGATCGAGGTCAACGCCGCGGGCGGCGATCGGAGTCTGCCCAGGGGCGGCGATCGGAGCCTCGCCAGGGGCGGCGACCCCTTCCTCGCCTGGGCAGCCTGGCCCTTTTTGGTCACCGCGTACTCGCGCGCCGCGAAGAGCGCTCGTGAGGAGTCCGACTGCGGCGCAGGCACCACCGTCGGCGAGGCCGCGGCTTGTGAAGACGCCCCGCTGCCCATGGCGCCGCTCTCCCTTGGCTGTGGCTGTAGCCGCCGCTCGCTCTGCTTGCTCGCGTGCTTGTGGCCACCGCGCTCACGCTTGCGCCCGGGCGCCTGCACGCATGCCCGCTGCGCGCCGGAGCGCGCCTTTGATCCTGTCTGCTCAGCCCTGTCTGCCAAGCAAAACCCGAGAGAACTTGAATGTCTCCAACGGACCCTGCGCCGTTGCTCTGGTCGTCCACGACCATGCAAGTTGATGCAAGTTCAACAACTTCAAGTTGGAGCCTAGAGCCTGAGACCGTGAGACGGCGGTGTCAGACGGCGCCGTCGGCCCGGCGGGCGGAGGCAAAGCAAACAAACTTGGGCTGTCAATGGCACATTTCAAGTTTAGTTTTGTTGTTCGAGGGAGATCGCGGGATGCGTGCGCCTCAAGAAGAGGCTTTGATCAGGTCGCTTCGCGGCAGCCTCATGAACCAGAAGAGCGAAAAAGAAATCCATCCCGCCAGCGATGATGGCGATGCTTGCCAAGTCCCCACATCAAGCAACGCATACTCCAGCTAGGCATAGCAAGGGCCAGAGAGCTAGCTCCTAGCATGATCGTCGGCCTGCACGCCCGGACGAGCATCCATGGCCAGCGCTCGCATGGTGTCCTTGGCCACGTCGACACCCATGACCATCACCGCGACGCTGTGCACAACAGAGGCCGGCAAGACAAGCCCAAGTCGACGCAGCGCCGCGAGCACCTCTGCACGCTGGTGCCGTCGCGCCTCCGCCCTCCTCTCTCGCCGCTCGCGGTGTCGCCGCCGCTGGCGCGCTCCGCCGGCCTGCTGCGCGTCCTCGCAGTGGTCCCTGACGGCCTCCGCCCACGCGGCGTTCTCTGCGGCCACGCCGGGGCTGCGTCCTGCGCGCAGCAGCGTCTGCTCGCGCGCCCAGCGCGCCTGGCGCCGCTGCAGCGCCCCGAGGCAGTCGCGGCAGGCGTCCACCTCGGCGCCGCCGCGCCGCCCGTGCGCCGCCGCATCATGCGCCGCATGCGCCGCAACCGCCGCATGCGCCGCATCCGCCGCCACGCGCGCCAGCCCCGCGGCCGCCGCGCCGCCGCACAGCGCGCAGCGCGCGCCGCCGCCGCGCGCCGCCGGGCTCCTGCGCATGCCCGGCCCGCGCCGCGCTCCGCTCTGCTGTGCATTGCGCGCGTCGACAGGAGGCGACGCCACCCGGCGCTTGAAAGAAAGCAAACTTAGCAAACCCCCATCCCTCCTCCCGGCGGCGCGCGCGGCGGC
>JABLUY010000206.1:0-68173 GCA_013306675.1 Thraustochytrium sp. TN22 | reverse complement strand
GCCGACGACGGGTGTGCCGGCGCGCTGGTCTGCGCGAACGAGACCATGGTCTGCGTTGCGGCGGACGCTGCTGGCCCGATGACCTCGCCTACCGCCGCCCCTGTTGCCAGCACGCGGCTACCGCCGACGGCCGAGCCCACGACGGCTGCCCCAACGACGACGGCCGCGCCTGTGGTTAGCACGTCACTGCCGACCGCCCCGCCCAGCGCTGGCAGTGTACCAACTGCAGCCGCCGCAGCACCAGTCGCTAGCCCCACTGCACGCGGATTGTGGACGCTCCTACAGCAGGGCCGGCCGATGATGCCGCCACCGCTGCGGACGCCGCTGCCGCCGCTGCGGCAACTCGCAAGTTCACCATCATCTTCTCTGCCAGCGCTGGCGTCATCGTGCTCGAGCTGGCGCCCACCTTGCTCGTCATCAGCAACTTGCTGGGCGGCAGCTCCGGGGCTGCGGTCGACAAGGTCTACCTGCGCGTCGACCGCCGCAGCAAGTGAGCGAGTCAGTCGTGAGTCCTTGGCACCCTCCCTCCGAGGCGGGCTACCCTGTCTGGCCAGAGCGCTGCGTCCACTCTTCGATTTTGGCCAGATCGGTGTCGCGCACGGACGGCTTGTTGCGCGAGACGGCGTCGAAGGTGTCTTGCGCGGTGACAGGGCCCGCAATGATCTGCCTGAGACTGACTGGCGGGTCGCTAGCTTTAGTAGTCGTGCACGGCGCGGAACAACCCTCGCTCAGCTCGCTTCGGCGGCCTTCGGCGCATGCGGGGTGACGTCGAGGCAGCTAGCTTGCAGTGACTGCAGGCGCCGCGAACGTAAGTCGTCGCGTGCCGCGCCGTGCCGTACAGCCGGCCGGCCGGTTCGAATGCGGAGAACTTGACACCGCCGACTCACAGTGACGAGAGACCCCGTTCTTCAAAGTCCCATCGCGTCAGAACAGTTGCCTCGGAGCGGTGAACGCTGCGCGGGCGGCTGCCGGCCTGGGTCCGGGCGGCGCGGCGGCCGCGGCCGGGCGGCAGTATTGGTGAACGCGAACAAGAACAACACAAGGCAGCCTGGGCAGGCCGGTGAACGCGAACGCGATCAACGCATCGCTACGGCTCGCTACGCTTAGTACGACGACTATGCGGCCGGGCTTTTTTCCCTTTTTTTCCCTTTTTTTCCTTGTGACGGTCTCTTCGAAGAGCGGAGCGCGAAGCGATCGCGTGCCTTTTCTCGCAGCGAGCGCGCGCCAAGACACATTGACGCCATGAGGCTGCGCTGCGCACGTTGGCATGCAAGCGCTGCGCCTGGTGCATGCGCCAAGCCCTTGACTTCGACATGGGCCGACAGCATGTTATTTTATCTTACATCGTCTTCGGTGAATTAGGGAAGTGGCCGAGGCCATTGTCCAGGTCGCGCGGGTCGTCGTTGCGGACTCGATCGTTGAAGATGTTGCTGATTGCATCGTCCTCTGTCTCCGCATGCACAGTCGCCAAGGGCAGGTAGAAGCTTTGGATGCCAGAGCCCCTTTCGACAGCAATGTGTGCGGGGTTGTCGCCCGAAGAGGCGGACGTGGGCGCCAGGTCGAACGAAGCCTTGGTACGAGAATGGTCGATCTCGTCGACGGCTGCAGGCTGTGGGCCCTCGACGTTCGGCACCTTGCGGCGCTTCGACGGAGGCAGCTCGCCGTCACTGCATCGTCTCACTGAGGACGAGGTATCGACCCAGTGGCGATAGAAGCCGTGCAAGACCTCGTCCTCCATCCCCGCCTCTGTGCTCGGCTCGAGCGGATCGATGTTGTCCGGGACGATTGGTCTCTTCATGAGCTCGTCGTACTCCGAGTCATTGTTGGGTGAGACCGCCTCTGCTCGAAGAGTGGTAGCGGGCCCCTCAAGAGTGCCTTGGTTGGCGATGGCCGTACGTAGCACCACCTCGGTGCCGCTTGGTAGGCGAAAGACCATGCGGCGGGGCGAAGAGCCGTCCACCGCCTCTTCGTATGCCACAGAAAGCTCGTCAATGTCATCGCTGAACTCGAGGTGGACGATCTTGCGCTCCATGCACTTCTGTTTGCGGGCCAAGCCGGCACTGTTCTTCTCGGCTTGCACCGCGGGCACCACCGTGTGGTTCTTTGAAACGTCGGAGCTGCAGGAACCGCTGGAGCTGCTTGTGGCAAACCTAGCGCTTGCGGTGGTGCAGGTGGTGGTACACCGAGCCACCACCTCCTTCGGGGGTGCGCGAACGGGAAATGGCGGCCGGCTGGCGATGTCGCTCATCGCAATCAAGTAGGCCGGGGCCTTTTCGTAGTTGTAGAGGTCCAGCACGCGGTGATGCCCGGAGGGAAAGCACTTGATACCCTTTTCGGCCTCGTCGGCCTTGTCGGCCTCGGTGTCCTTGAAGATCGCCTCGGCCCGCTGGACCTTCTCCTTGTAATCAAGCTCCACCGCCGCCATCTCCTCGGTGGTAAAGCGCATGGAGCGCTCATGTTCGCGGAGTCCGCCGTCCCCTTTCGGTTTCCAGGCGCAAACGTAGACCTGGGAGGTCTCCTGCGCCACCATGACCCAGCCCGAGTCAGTTTGCTCCCAGAATCGATAGTAGAGCGTGTAGAAGCCGACAGAGCCCTCTCGATCGAGCTCGAAGGCAAAGAACCACTTCGTCTCGTTCTCCGTGACGCGAGCAAGCAGTTTGCAGCTGCGGAAGAGTCCGCGAGGCGGTTCGGCCTCTTTGTCCTTGTCCTTCTTGGCCTCGTCGTTTGCGCGCTCGGCCCCTGTTTCCGGCCTAACTAGAGGACCGACCAGGGGTATTGTGGTCCAGACGCCCTTTTTAGTGGCGCTGTCCCACGGGTTGCTGTAGTGGCTGTGAATTTGATGCTTGCTGTTGGGCAGGTGCTTCGCATCGAGAATCTCGACGATGGTGTTCTGGCGCGGCACGCTCGTGCGCCAGCAGGAGCAGCCCTTTCGCAAGGAAGCCCGCACGTGGGACATGCTGGGCAGAATGTCCTGGACGAGCTCAAAGGCAAACTTGCCGACGGAGTCCGGATGGCCGCACATGACGTCGTTCGGCTGTTGAAGCAGGCGCACGCGCGGGCGAGCGGGCGAGCGAGCGACGGAGGAGGCGGGCGGGCGAGATGGAGCGGGCGAGCGTGTGACGGAGCGGGCGAGTACACAGACTTCGACTGCTCGTTTCCAGCGCGCGGTTCAGGGTCTGCTGCCGGGTGCGCTGCGCTGCCCGACGACGGAGCGGGGAGAACAGTAAATGGCCCAAGGCGGCGCTCCCGCAGTCGAGGGAAGCCCTAGAGCGGCTCACGGCCGCGGTCTTAGGCGGAGCTTGCGCGGTGTACGCACGCTGTGAGCTGCCCTTGCGAACAGCGCCATCTGTCCAGTGCGGCCTTTGCGCCGCACGCTGAGGCTAGGGTCTCGTGCGCTCCCACCGCGCTCTTTCAGGTGCGTGCGTGTCCGCACGCATCGTGCGCGCAGGCCAAGCAAGCGTCCATGCCGAGCCTCACATCCATCGCGACCATCGATCACCCTTGCCTGCCGCTCGTCCGCGCGCCCTCGGCCAGCAGCGCCTCGCGCGGCGCGCGCGAGGTCGCCCTGCTCGCGAGTCTTGCGCCAGCCTAACCACCGCCGACAGCGCCAGCCAGACTACCTAACCACCGCGCCGCGCGGCCGTCCCACGCCCCTCGCGGCGCGCCGAGGCCGCGCCGCGCGCCGCCACACGGGCAGCGCGCAGCGAAGCCCTCCCCCGCGCCGCGCCACGCCGCGCCGCCCCGCGCCGCGCCCGCGCTGCGGCCGCCGCTCGCGCGCGCGCGCCACGCTGCGCCAGACTGTTACCGCCGCTCGCCGCCGGCGCACAGCAATCAAATGTCAATGTACCAGTATGATGGAATGAGAGGGAGCGACGCTAATGGTCAGAGAGTCAATGGCGCGGGGGCCCGGTCTACGCCGCAAGGATGTTCACGTTGGAATGGTTAAAGAGGGGGATCGGCAGGATGCCGGAGCGGAAGCTCTCCCTGAAGAGGTACAGCTGCTCCTCGTACTGCTGGATGATTGCATCACCCTTGTCGTAGATGTTGTGCTGCTTGAGGTGGGTGCCGTTCATCCCGCGCCACGCGTGCGTCATGAAGCTGATGCGCTGACGGAGCGGTCCTCTCTCCCACCTGCCGCCCTCGGGCTTGACCCAGAGCCAGAAGTGCAGCTCGTAGCGCCCAACACGGCCCTTGATGACCTGGAAGGAGTAGTGGACAATCTGCTTGTGCGCTCTGTGCTCCACAAGCTTGACATCCTTCAGCACCGGGGTGCCGTGGCTCAAGCGGCTGTCGAGCTTGAAGATGCCATCCTTCGCTGCGCCCTCGGTAAGGAACGTTTGCCGCTCACGCTGTGTTTCCGCCTCGACGACCTGGAGCTCGAGCGCGTACTGACAGTGAACCTGATTCGCCGGCGTCCTGATGTGGAGCCCCAGCACCGCGGAGCGCAGGCGCGGTTCGTACACGAACACCCTCTCCGGCATGGGCTGCAAGACGTCCAGCTGAGTATCTTGCACGAGCGCCGCCGTCTCCGCGTCCATGGCCGACGTTTGGGCAAGTTGCAGATTTGCTGCTGCGTCCAACCGAACCCTGTCGTCTGTGGGACGGAGCGCGCGGGAGCGCCGGGAGCGCGGCATGCGCGGAACCCACAGGCTTCCGCGGGTTGCGTGGTGCTCTGCTTGTCGGCGCAGAAGAGTTGGGAGCGAGGAGAACACGACCGGCAGTTGGCCGGCGCTGGCCGGCCAGGAGGAGTGCTAGGGGAGCGGATGGTGAACATGACTCGGACACTGACGGACAGGAGGAGGAGGGTGACGAGGACGAGGACAAAGTGAGGACGAGGACGAGGACGAGGTGGAGGAGGCGCGGCGGCGGGAGGAAAGGAGGACAACGAGGAAGGAGGAGGAGGCGCTGTCGCTTGGAGCGCAAGACGGATGCGCGGCGTGCGCGGCGCCTTTGCGTTGCGCGGCGCGGCGCCCTTGCGTTGCGTGGCGCGGCGCCCATGCGTGGCGTGGCGCGGCGCCCTTGCGTGGAGCGGCGCGACGGACAGTGTGGCCGTGACGTCCGCGCTAGGCGCCTAACTCCGTGGAGGTGGCGCCTTGGTGCTGGCAGCGCTGCGCGCACATGGCGCGCACATGTCGTGTCGGCAGCGCCGCGCGCGCGCAAGTGATGGGTAGGAGGAGAACGTGGTGGTGATGGTGAAGAGGGACAAGGTGGTCAAGAGCATCGGTTGACATGCTTACAATGTTCGATCATTGATTTGTATCTGACGGCGACTGCGAGGACGGTCCGGATAGCGCGGCGCCTACTGGAGACGCCGCACGAGATGCTCGAGCATCGCGTGGTCAAAGTACGCGGTAGGGCCAATGGTAGAGAAGCTGTCCTTGAAGGCGCGAAGTTGACGCGCGTACGCGTGGAGGCGCTCTTGCACCTGGGCGCGATCGGAAAGGCCCAACGCCTGCAGGCGCGCCGGGCTCATCGGGAACCTGGACGTGTTCGTCTCGAAGTAGGTGTGCGCAACTACAGGCTCGCCCCAGTCGAAAGCGTCCTGGCTGGTCTGCAGCGTCGCAGAAAGCTCGTAGGCGGCCACGCGCTCGTCCCGGTCAGCAGTGAAGGCGACGAGAACCTCCTGCTCCATCGCGGCATTGGCCATGCTCGCCTTAATCTTGACCTCGATACTGCCAACGAGCGGCGCGCCAACCACTTGAAAGGGGAGAGAGCCATACGGCTGCTGCCAGACGGAAAAGCTGTCGATGACAATCTCGACAATCTCCATGATGGAGCTTGTCCGAGTGTTGCGAAGCCGAACAGCGAGGCGCCTGAACCTGTTCTCAGAGAGGATGACGAGGCTCGTGCCGACCTGCTTCGTCATGGGGTTCGACTTGAAGTTGCGAGGCGGCGGCAGCTGGCCAAAGTGCACCGCGTCAAAGGCGAAAACGTTCTCGAGGTCCTGCATGTCCATGGTGCCTTTGGTCTTGCTCCAGTGGAGTGTTTGGGGTCTGCCGGCCGGCCTCGCCGACTCGTGAAAGGGCTCAACGCGGCCGTCAGACGCGGCTGATCATTTATCTGGTGTATGGCGGCCTGTCGACATGCTAGAACGGGGTTCCAGAATGCGCGAAGGAACACGGGCACCAGCGCCATGCGTGTTCGCGAACGCGCGTCTCCTTCCACGCCGGCCGCGCCGGTCTCTCTGGCCGATCTTGCGTTGATTTCGTGACGGGTTCTTCCCACAGTCCCAGGCCGATCCGAGGTCATTCACGAGCCAGCGGAAACGCGACCCGACTCGCGTATCGCCGCCTCTCGCTGCCTGGCACAAGATCGAGCACGTCAGACACGGTAAAGTGGCACTTGCGCTCGCTGTGTCACTTGTGCTGCCTGATAACGAGGCCCGCCCCGCGCGCGATCGACGGTGCGCATCGGCGTCCCGCCTCGTGCACGCACGCCTCGTCGGCGTCACGCCGCGCAACTTCCGCGGCCGCCCGGCCGTTCTGCCTGCCTGTCGCTGTCTGTCACTCGTGCGCGCGTTCTCGACCGCCAGCGTTGCCTCGTTGTGCGCCTTGCAGAGGTCGCCCTGCGCGCCCACGCCCGGCGCGTCCCACGCCCCGCGCGGCCCGCCGAGGCTGCGTAGCGCCGCCGCGCCACCGCGCGGCCCGCGGGAACCTTCCACGGGCCCGCAGCGCGCCCCGCCACCGCCGCCCGCCCGCCTACGCGCGCGCGCACGCGCCCGCCGCGCCGGCCAAACGCGAGCTGTGCGTCTGACCAGACGCCGCTGCTGCTCGTTTTGCGTTGCGCAGCCCATGAAACATGAACATGTAACAAGTGAAGAAGTACTGATCCAGTCGAAAGCTTTAGTAAAAGATGGACAGGTCTTAGAAACGCAACGAAGCCCCGCCCTCGCGTCGGCCAAGGTGGCCGGGCGAGGAACGGGGTAAAAAGGGTTGTTGGTACGGTCGAGAGCTGGAGGCCAGGTCGAGCCGGAGTTGCGAGTCTGCCGATGCCGCAGGGAGGCTTGGCGCCAGACTGAGGATTGCGATGCCTGGGCAGTAATGCTGCCTAGGGCCTTTGTACGGGATACAAAGAGGTGAGCGCCTTGGTTGGCGCAGAGCCGCGCTGGGAGCAGCTCGTGGCGCTGCGCGATCATGCATGGGTTGCATTGACGGCAGCGTGCGAAGTATTTTGAGCGTTCGAGCCGGGAGTCGCTGAGACTTTCGCCACGCGCCCGGGATCGCTCCGAGATCGCCCGAGATGGGCGCGTCACACGAGGCTTCCGACGGGGCGGGCATCCAGGCGTCGCTCTTGCTGATCTTCCGCCCTCTGACCTTGTCGCATGCGATCCCTCGATAACATGTGCAGCACGGGGGTAGAGCTGTAAACTTAGAGAGAGAGAGCTAGCTCTTGGTAGCTACAGCACAGGTACGCAACTGCCCGATCAAGCGCGGTAGCCTCGCCCGCACTCGCCTCGTCTCGCCTCGCCTCGCCTTGCCTCGCCCTGCGGTTTGCATGGTGCACGAGCTGCGCATTTCCCTGGGGAGCCTCCGAGTCCGAGTCCGAGTCGTCGAGCGGTAAAGTTCTTGGTGCAAGATGGCACGCTACATGCGCGAAAGGATATAGAGGATGAGCATGGCCACGGCGGCGATGGCCATGGCGGGCGTGATGACCGCGTCCTCCTCGCCGCTTGGCGTCTTGGATTTGGCCGCGAGAGACTTGACGCTGGTCTTTTGGGGCTTGGGCTTGGGCGCAGCAGACCCGACGCTTGGCGTCTTGCGCTGGCTCGCAGCTGGCGTCTTGGATAGGTTCGAGGCGGACTTCGAGCTTGTGGTGGGGCGCTTGCTCGTGCCAGACGAGGAGGTGGAGCTCGAAGGACGAGTGGGCTTTGCGCGAGTAGCGGGCTTGGGAGCGGTGTCGCTGCCACTGCCGCTGCTGCTTGCGGCAGGGCTCGCGGGCGTCACGAAAGGGACAGGCGAGAGCGCAGACTTCTTGTGGCGCGAAGCGCGGTCAACCTCGGAGCCGAGCGTGTCCGTGCTCGCGTACGTGCTTTCGGTGTTCATGTGCTTGAGCTGCCCATGCGCCTCGGGCGTGATGGACAACGCCCTGAAGAACGCCACGGTCATGCAGGGATCCAGCTTTGGCGTGCTGCCGCCTTCCATGAAGCTGTCCTTGATCGCCTTGCGCATCTTGGAGTAACTCTCAATGATGCCTCGGTCCACGGGCCGACCCTTGGGCGGCTTTGAACGGATGTAGAACGTGGACGTCTGCTGCCACTTGCCATAGCCCTCATACGTGAACCAGAGGCGGTACCTGCCCTTGATCTTGCCGCGGCCGGTCCTGGCTGTCGCCAGAAGCTTGTTGTCGTCGTCGAAGTGCCGCCGAACTTCCCAGTCGGAAAGGACGGGCTTCTCCTCCTTCACGCACTTGACTTGGAAGCGCTTGTCGCCGAGACACCTCGCCTCAAAGGCCTGCGCCTCGTCGCCGCCCTCCGACTTGACTGAAATGTTGAGCGTCTTGTTCATCATGAGATCCGCGTCCAGCACCACCATGATCCAGGCCATGTCGGCGAGATCTGGGCAGCACATCTCAACCGGGTGCTGCGCGATCGTCAGCTCCTTGCTCAACAGGTCCGACACGACGCTTGCCGCGCTGGCGCCATCATAAGCGGCATCCTCCGCCAAACACTCGTGCAGCTCCTTCCAGGCCGTCTGCTCGAGCGGCGGAAGCGCCTGGGCGCCGTGCTCCAGCGGCTCGTGCTCGTCGCTTGCGACGGACATGGCGCGCTCCGCACGGGCCGCGGGCGGGTGGGCGGGCCTGCCGCGATGCTGGTCTGCGGCAGCGGCGCGGCGGCGCAGCGCAGCAGCGCGGCGGGCGCTCGCAGCGAGCTTGCTGCGAGTCTGCGCGCGGTGGCTTTTCGGCGAGCGCTGGCCTCGCGTTCTTACGCCGCTCGCTCTCCTCAAGGCCCTGAAGCGCAGCGCTGCCGTTCTCCGCCTGCGCTGCGCCGCGCCGCGCTTCGAGCCTCGGAATGAACGGACGCTCGCTCGCAGAGGGTTGGCTTCTGCTCGGGGCGCGGCACGTGCGAGCGCGTGCAGCGGACACGACCGCGATCGGTCCTTGGCGGACTCGCCGGACTCGGACTCGGACCCGGACGCCACCGTGATCATGACTCGGATCATGATGATGACGAGTCGAAGAGGACCGAGATCGCACCAGGTCTTTTGTACTGGCAGTCAGCGACAACCAAGCAGCGGCGGCGGCGCGGCGACTCGGACTCGGACACTTGCGCTGTGCGCGCGACCGCCGCGAGCACGGTTTGGCGCGGGCGCGGGCGTTGCGACTCTAATGTCATGGAGCAGCGGGGTGGAGGAGACTGGAGCTGCGCAGATCGCCTGCCGCGTGCAAAGACTGCATCTCGAGAAGAGCGCTCTCGTTCTTCTCGCTGTACCAGCCCACGAAGAAGAGCGCTCTCGTTCTTCTCGCTGTACCAGCCCACGAAAGAGCTTTCGCGGGTACCCGAGCTGTCGTCGAGGTGCTTGGCGACAGTGCACCATCCTGCCTGGGTGCAAGGTCTCGAGTCCGCTGGAGCTGCCTTTTGTAACATGATGGCCGCCAAGGTCTGGTACGCTGTTGAGCAAGACTCGGCGCGATGTGTCAAGCGCTTGCGCGCTTCAACCAAGTCTTGTGTAAATTGGTGATGTGTACAGTTGGTCAGGGTCAAAGACCGGCCAGACGATGAATGCAGGCTACTCTTCACGTGTGTGTCGTGGTCGGGGTGCAGCGTAGACGAAACACGAGGTTCATGGTCTCGTCGGTGACCGCGTCCGCGTCAATGTGGTTCTTCACGGCCTCCAACGCAGCCTTGAACGGGGTCTGCTCCGGTCCACGCGCCTCCGCGACGACGGCAGCCGGCAGCTCGTCCATAGCAATCTCGGTCGTCTTGGTGCGTTTGGGCAAGCTATCGTTCTGCGCCTGCGCGGCGCGGCGCTTGGCGCTGTCGGTAGGCATCCTCATGTCGAAGAGCTCCGACACCGTGGTGGGCGCAAAGAAGCGCGGGTCGCCGCCGCCCTCCTTGAAGCTCTCGAAGAGCTCGGCGCGGTTCTTCTCGAGGGCAGCGATGATCTCCGTCTGCCTCATGTTGAGTGCGGCCTGCAGCATCTCGTCGGGGCTCTTCAGGTTCTTCTTGCTTTTGATGCGAAACTGCCACGTCCTGGCCTCGGAGGCACCGCTCGTGAAGCGGATGAAGACGTAGCCCGCCTTGCCCTTGCCAATGTTGCGGTTTCTGTTCGCCTTGCCCCTGACAAGGTAGAGGTGGGGCTGGAGCGGGTGCTGGACGATGCTGAGCTCCCTGAAGACATGTTCGCCCTCGGTGTGAAAGCGCGTATCCTTTGCGCCAGCCGTCGCCGCCTGCAGTACCTTGCCAGTGAAGTCTTGCACGACCTCCATTTTGAGGTTCTCGCGCAGGTGCTCGTCCGCCAGCTCAATCACGATGACGAACTTGGCCAGGGTCTCACGATCTTTGCAGAGCACCAACTCCGGTTGCTGCCGAACCTTGACGCCCTCGATGCTCTGGCGAGGGGTGCCGGCAGCTGTGGAAGGGCCAAGAGTCTTGTGGTGCTTGCTAGGCATAAGGTTCCGGTCAAAAAGCATGCAAAAGGTCTTCTCGTCGATATCGATGACGCTCTTGCAGGTGGAGTCGAACACCGAGCCCGTCTCATCGGCGTTGTTGTCGACGAAGCGGCCCTGCGCCGCACCCTCTTGCTCGGCAACGCTTGCCGACATCGCGTCGAGGTCGTCTTCCGGCGCGCTGCCTGCTGCGGCGGCACCCGTGAAGCCACCCACGACCGCCGTGGCGCCGTTCGCCGTCGTAGCATCGCCCCCCACCTCGAGTAGACCGGTGGTGGTCGAGCCGAGGCTCATTTCGTCGTCCTCCGGCGGGGCTACCTTTCCCGCCAGCGCGTTGAAGACGTCTTCCGGCGCGCTGGCTGCTGCGGCGGCATCCATGAAGCCACCCGCGACCGCCGTGGCGCCGTTTGCCGTCGAAGCATCGCCCCCCACCTCGAGTAGACCGGTGGTGGTCGAGCCGAGGCTCATTTCGTCGTCCTCCGGCGGGGCTACCTTTCCCGCCAGCGCGTCAAAGTCGTCTTCCAGCGCGCCGCCTGCTGCAGCATCCGTGATGCCGCCCACGGCCGCCGTGGTGCCGTTCGCCATCGTAGCGGCGTCCCCCACCTCGTGTAGGGCGGTGGTCGAGCCGAGGCTCATTTCGTCGTCCTCCGGCGGGGCCACCTTTCCCGCCAGCGCGTCGAAGTCGTCTTCCGCCGCGCTGCCTGCTGCGGCGGCATCCGCTAAGCCAAGCATGGCCGCCGTGGCGCCGTTCGTCGTCGTAGCGGCGTCCCCCACCTCGAGCAGGTGCTGCTGCGCATGCGTCATTGCGCCTTGGAACTGCCTGCGAAGAGTCCGCCCTCCTGCGCGGAGCTGCTGCGCGACAGGTCGCTCTAGCCAGCCGGGCGCTGCTGCTACCGCTGCCGCGCCGCCGCCGCGCGCTGCCGTCGTCCTCGCCGCTGCCTCGAGTTATCGCTTTGGTTCTGCGCCTTCAGACTGCTGACATGGGCCATGCCTTGGCCCAGCCCAACCATGCCAAGTCGGACCGCTACATCAGCCCATCCACGCGCAAGGGGGGGGGCAAGGTCGTCGGGGCGGCAAGGCTCGCGAGCGCACGCTGCCGCCCCGCCTACGCCGCCGCACGCCGCCGCGCGCCGCCGCCGCCGCGCGCCGCGCGCCGCCCTCGCGAAGGCAGATTATTGCAGTTTGCGAGCGCCCCAATCTGGCCTCCATTTCAGGACGTACTTTATGTTCATTCTGTTCATCGCGCGTCACAGTTGACGCCGCTCCGCCGGCGGCTGCGGCGGCGGCAGCACTGCAGCCGCGGCACGACAGGGCCAAGAGGGAGACGCTAGGCTCGGCGCGGAGCTTGCAGACGCCCGCCGGCAGCGCGCCTCTTCGATGAGAAAGGAATGGAATACAATACGAATGAACGGTTGTGAGCTGGTGCGGGACAATCAAACTAAGGGTCAAGGAGGAGGAGACTGGCCACCGTGGGTGCTCAGCTCGCAGAACATGCGGGCGTGTGTGTGTCGGTCAAGGCCCGCACAAGGCGTGGCGCAGGTCGGCACAGAGGGCTATGGTCTCGTCGGTGATCTCGTCACGCGAGATGTGGTGCTGGAGCGCTTCGAGGAGCACGATGGGGGCGACTTGCTCGGACACGGCAGCGTCCGTCTCGACAGCTGGGAGCGTGTCGGCAATCTCTGTCGTCTTGGCGCGTTTGGGCATAGACTCGGACTCGCTCGGCGCTTGCGTGGCGGCAGTGCGCTTGGTGCGCTTCCGGGACATCTTCATCTTGAAGAGCTCCTCCACCGTCATGGGGGAGAAAATATGCGGGTCGCCGCTGCCCACCGCGAAGCTCTTGGCGAGCTTTTCATGGTTCTCGCGGAGGTCACGGATAATTCTCGCCTGCTCCGCCTTGATCTCCGCCTGCAGTGCCTTGTCGCGGCTCTTGGTCTTCTTCTTGGTAGCGATGCGAAATGGCCACGTCTTGCACTCGGCGCCACCGCTCGAGAAGCGGAGGAAGACACGGCCCTTATCGCGCTTGCCGCTCGACTTATCGGAGATGGTGCGGTAGCGGTTCGCCATCCCCTCAATGAGGACGAAGCGCGGCTTGTGCGGGTCCTGCACGAAGGTGAGGTTCTCGAAGACAACCTCGCCCTCGCTGTGGAGGGGGCCCGTTTTCGCTCCCTCAGAGAAGACAGGCGTCGCCGTCTGCAGCACCGTCTGCAGCACCGTACCCGTGGTCTCCTTGATAGACTTGATAAGCTCCATCTTGAGGTCGCCGAGCAAGTGCGCATCCTCCAGCTCGATCACGACCTTGAGGCGCGCCAACGTCCGGAGCTCTTTGCACAACATCGTCTCCGGCTGCAGCCGAATCTTGATCGGAGGCTGCGCAGCTGCTTGCATGCCCTCTTTGTTGGCCTCCTCCCCGCCCTTCTCCGTGAAGGTCGCCTGCATGGCCGCCCGGTCATCCCTACTCACAGTCGGCTCATGGGTGCCGCCTTCACCATCATCGTCACCCTTGCCCTCGCCCGGGAGGGGGTCCGTCTTCTGCTCGGTCGCGTCTGCCCCCGGAAAGAGCTCCCGCAGGGTCGCCTGATCGTCTACACTCCACCCGTCCGCGACGTCCTCGCCTTCACCAAGGTTAAACGGGAGGGGCTCCATGCCCGGTGGCGAGATCTTGTCCTCCATCTCGCTGCCTGCTGACGAGACGCCGATGCGACGAGGACCGAGCTTGAGCTGGAACTCGAGCGCTGCTACTGCCAGTGCTGCCGCTGCTGCCGCTGCCACCTCACGACCACCACGCCGTCGATGTCTCGTTCGCGTTCTCGATTCAGGTTTGCGCGCGCAAGCAGACATGTGGTCGTCTCCACTACACATCGAAGGTGAGCTTGAGCGCGAGCCGCCGCCCCCGCCGGCCTTGCTGGTGGGCCTTGCGACACATCTTGGGCAGAGGCCCTGGCGCGCGCGCTAGCAACCGCGCGAGGCGGGGCAGGATCTCGCCGCAGCGGCCCGCGCCGCGCCGCGCCGCGCCGGCAGCAGCCGCACGCATAGCCGCTGGCGCCGCCAGGACGACATCGCAGATTTTGAGGTCTGCGCTGCGCGGAAATCTGCACGGCAAATTCTACAGTTTGTCTCCATTATCCTCTGGATAAATTGAAAAAAAAACTCACGTTGGACTCTCACGTTGAGACCACGTTGACGACCGCGTGGCGACTGACATGTGAGCGCTATCTGACGCTCGCCGTCGCCTTGCCAGGACAGGAGGCAGAGCGCGCCAGGGCATCAGCAGCCACGACTAAGCGCAAGCACCTCGTGCGCGCTCTCGCCGAGCAGCTTCACCACCTCGCTAGCTCGCACACTGACAGGGATGTTGGGACAGCTGCCATGCATGCTGTGCGACAAGAACCACCATGGCAACCAACTGCCGACGGGCCGGGCCTTCGGGTGTGTACTAGTTGTGCGTGACTACGGGCTTTACTAGCGAGTACCGCTGACTTGCACAATGCACAGTATTGAGAGGGTAAATGAAACAAACATCGACATGAAATTTCTCCATCAAAATTAAGTGAGATGAGATGAAATTTAGCTCCTAATAGGTAGCTACGCCAAGTCTCCGTCATGTGGTGAAGAGAAATTACAGTTTCACATTGAGCGAAATGAGTAATACATGTGCAAAGTTGAGAACTATGAAGAACCATCGCATGTGCAAAAGGTTGAATAAGAGACGGTGGGAGTGCCCAGGTCGAGACCATACAAATTCTAAAGAGGTAGGAGCCTTCCACCTGGTAATTTTACACCCAAAATTCAGTATTTCGGTAATTGGAATGTGTGTATTGTACAAAAAGGCTGTGAAAATTGATTTCAATGGCTTTGAGCCCAGATATTGTTCAAGGTAATTTGCTATATGTCCATGAAAATAGACCGGGTTCGCCGTCGAACCGGTCTAATCTGCCCCCGTTGCGACGCCCTTTTCTAAGGACCAACCGACCCCTTCCACGTTGACCTCATTGGTCCTCCGCACGTTAATCCTCACGTTCACGTTCACACACATGTTCACGTTCACGTTCACATATGTTCACGGTTCATGTTCACACACGCCGTACTAGCGTGCACAGTGGATGGTTTCAGTCACGGTGCCTGCGCCATGCGCGAGCTTTACTTGCATGGGGGGGCGCTCGCTTTTGCGCTTGCGACTGCAGTTGTGGACGAGCTAGCTAGCTGGAGTAAGCGAGCGGCTCTAGCTAGGCGCGCGTGCGCCGAGCACAAGCAAGAAAAATTGAGCCACTTTAGTTTATCATGCGAAAGCGTGCACAGCCTGACTGTAAGTAAGAAGAGCTCAACTAAGTTACTGGCTCGCGGAGAAGGAGGCAGTAGCCTTGGCGTACTCCTTCTTGTAGGCTATCTCAGCGATCCGGGCTTGCGCAGACTTTGCCTCGTAGGCCCTCTTAGTCACCTTGTTGCTATCGGGAGAGGGCTTCTTGGGGTGCAGGCCGGAGAGAATGTTAAAGACCTTGCTGGTGATGGCGGTGCCCTTGTATTGAACAGTCAAGCGGAGGTTCCTCCATGGGCTTGGCTTGTTGAGGAGGCCGAATTGTATTTGAAATCGGAGGGGGTCGTCCGGTGAGATGCAAACGACGCAGGACAGCAGTTGTCCGAGCAGCAGCTGCTTACCATTGTCAGTCTCCATGGGTTGCAAGGTCGTACGGAGGCTGGACAGCTCATTGGGGTTGGGTTTAAGCGTCACCGAGTTGGGAAGTTGCACTGCCCCGGCCTCGGCACTTGCAGAGACGAGGACGCTAACGTCCTGCATGTCGATAATCTCGTGCGTGCCGCTCTCTGCAAGTGCCGTCATAGCTGCCTTCGACATGATGATGGGGCGCTTGAAGAGGCTATCCTTCCTAGCATTTGTCCACTCTACCGAGAAACCGGGAGAGGCGCCAGGTCCCGTGCGCGGGGTAAGCTTGCCGCCACTCTCCTCGGCGTCATCCATGCCGTCCATGCTCCTCCCCAGCGCCTCCGTCTCGGCAAGCGAGTGTGCATCGTCCGCAGCAACTTCCACGTCACCGTCCTCGTCCATGGCGTCCGCATCAAAGCTTGAGCACGGGCAGAAGTCAACATTTTTGATGCAGCAGTCCCTCAAGATGTCCTTCGTGTCGTATTCCGGCGGCTGCATGCGCTCCGTGCTCCGCCTCTCGAGGGCCAAGGTATCGTGCACAACGAGTCCTACGCTCGAATCCCGCTTGACCCACTGGTTGGACACCGCCATGCCGGACGCGCTCGCCCCGGGCTCGTCGTACACGCCGCCCCCCTGGTGCCTCCCATGGGCCATGGCGAGCCGCTGTCGTGCTTGAGACGGTCGCCAGCTCGCAAGTCCTCGCTGGCTAGGCGGGCAGCGCAGCGCAGGCTGCGCAGCGCAGCACAAGGCGTCGCTCGAAGCTGCGTGCCGCCGCCACCGCGCGCGCGGCGGGGGCAAGGCCCCGAGCTTGCAGTTGCGATTCTGTTCTGGCTGCTCGTCCGTGCCGGCGTTAGGAGACTATATGGGACGCTCCCGCGGCGCCCGCGAGACTCCCGCAAGACTGCCCTGCGACGGCCCAGGCCGGGACTCCCTTTCCCGCTCACGTGTTTTTGGTAGGGCGCCGGAGACCCAAGGGGAGGCTCGCACGGCTCCCGCAGCGCTCCCGCGCGCTTCCGCGGCGCCTCGCCTGCTGCGCCTTGCGGGCTGCGGCGGCCGCCAGACTCCCGCGAGAGACAAGACAGCTTCTAGCACGTGACCTAGACCGCTTGGGCGCGCTTGGGCGGAAGGCTGGCCGCCCACAGATCTCACGCCCTGCCGCCTGGCAAGCGCCGCGACGCCACTTCAGGCCCGCTTGGCCGGCCTGACGCCGCTTCGAGCCAAGCCCTGCCGGGCGAGGCGCGAGGTGGTGCGAGGCGCGCGGCTGTGGCTGCGTTTGCTGTCACTGACTCACCGCGTACCTGGTAGGGTACTGTTACTTGCCTCTGGTGGCTGTTCGGCCTGCGCGTTTGCGTCGTTTGGTTGTTGCCAGGCCAGGTTGAAGAACAAAAAAAGAAAACAATGCCGTAAGAACACAACGAAGAGAGGAGCGCGAGCGGATTGCGGGAGCGGATCAGCCGCCGCGCGACTGACGGAGGCAAGCAATCGCGCGCCAAGAAAGGCGATTGATGGAGGCAAGAAGCCTTGTGCTCATGACATCAGCGCAAGCGGGCCAGGGCGGTCGCGCGGGGCCGCGCCGCGGCCGCGCGGCCCGTGCGCGCGGCCACGCCAGCCCTCGCCCCGCGCAGCGGCCAGCCGTGCCAACCGCGCGCGAAGGATTTTGCGCGACCGCCGCCTCGCCAATCTGCCTCCGCCTGCGCGGGTGGGCTTTGTGCGGGCCCTCCACGAACTCCGCCCAAAGGGGTGAAGCCACTGTCCCCACTGTCCCTGGACACCTGGGCCGGAGAGGTGTGCGCTAAATTTTCCTTTGCGCTGGAGTACAAGGGGAACGCGCGTAAAGACCACGTGATAGACTCGGCGTGAAGCATGCTAGACGCAAGGCAGGACCGCCGTTCGCGCCGCACGCGCTCGCGCGGGCACAAGCGGGGCAATGCGCTAGAGCAACGAAGCGGAGCGGAGCGGCCCAGGGCGGGGCGGGGCGATGCTTGTGCGGGGGGGGGGCAGGGATGATTCGTCCACCAAAAAAAGCATGTCATGGCCACAAGACATGCGAATCCGAGGAGACTCAGACTACGCGGGGAGAGTTCGTGGACCTCAATGGAAGCAAGTGGACTGGGGGTAGCCTCCAAGACCGCGTCCGATTCTGGTTGCGTCAGCACGCCTGCCTAAGCTTCCATCCTCGCAGCCCAGGCGAGCGAGGTCGCCAACCCGGGTGCTGATCTGCGTGATGTCTTGTCGACGTCAGAAGCCTCTGTGCTACCTTTCCCTCTTGTTTGTCGCTGTTGCACTTGAAAAGAATACCATCGTGAACCCAGCCTCGGAAAATTTGGACCAGCACCTCCGCATGCGTCGTCTGCACCAGGACACCGAGCGCGTGGTACGACGCGAGCGTCGCCCTAGCCCCGTCATTGCGAGCAGCACGTCCGGGCTTGTTCCTTCGCGAACTTGACGGCGCCGCGCAATGCGCCTAGCTGCACCACTTGTGCAGCGTGGCCTGGTCCATGCGAGCCGCGACGCGCAGCGTCACGAGACTCGAGCGCAGCCAGCGCAGGCATGTCGGCTCGTCCAGGCAGCTGTTTAATCCCTTGCACGGCGCGCCCACGATCTCCGGCAGCGACACGCCGTCCTGGTTGCGCAAGGTGGGTACCGCATACGCGGTCTCTGCTGGACGCCCACAATCACGCTGCACAGCGTGCCGAGGCACGCAAAGGAGGATGCCGACAGCAAGGAGCGCGCGGCCTCCGCGTCCTTGAGCGCAGCCAGCGCAGGCATGTCGGCTCGTCCAGGCAGCTGTTTATCCCCTTGCACGGCGCGCCCACGATCTCCGGCAGCGAC
Organism: Thraustochytrium sp. TN22; assembly: GCA_013306675.1. Classification (NCBI taxonomy): domain Eukaryota; class Bigyra; order Thraustochytrida; family Thraustochytriidae; genus Thraustochytrium; species Thraustochytrium sp. TN22. Next base: position 50,079 of record JABLUY010000206.1, on the reverse strand, counting down.
ACGCCGTCCTGGTTGCGCAAGGTGGGTACTGCGCAAGGTGGGTACCGCGCACGCGGTCTCTGCTGGACGCCCACAATCACACTGCACAGCGCTCCGAGGCACGCAAAGGAGGATGCCGACGGCAAGGAGCGCACGGCCTCCGCGTCCTTGTCCACTGATACCATGAAGCAGAGCACGCTCGCGGGGCAAGGTGTTGCAGCACGCTGCTAAAGCCGCGCCACAATCTCTACACGTGCAACACTATGCGAGGAAGCAAGGCAAGATCGATGAGCGCCGCCAGCTCGGTAGTCGCCAGCGTTGCACTCTCGCTCGGCAGCTGCACCGACTTCTCCAAAGGGTCGCAAGCAGCAGGTGATCCACGCTGTTGTCGCGATACAGGTCAAAGAGTAGAAGAGTAGCCACACGCTGCCAGCTGTGCTAGCCCAGCGCTTTCATGAGAAGGCTCGTGCATCCGTGAGACGATGAGTCAGCTCGGCTCGAAAAGGAATTTCTCACGTCTCGCCTAGTGAAGATTCTCCTGCCACGCGGAGCTCGTGAACCATCTTGTGACTCGCTCCGCTTGAAGTTGGAGGAGCCGGTTCTGCGCACGGCGGAGCTCCATGAGCATCTCCATCGCACATTTTCGAGCAGGAGCAACTGATGGAGCGCAAGAGCGAGTCCTGGAAAGACTCGTCCTAAAGAGAAAGCGGAGAAGCGGGGCGCCAGAGGCGCCAAGACGCTCCAGGCCATCATGGGCGAGACCGACTCGCCCAGCGAGGCCATGCTCTTGCCCAGCGAGGTCATCCTCTCGCCCAATCTGCCGCCTCGGTCGCATTCGCAGATAGGATGGCCGTCGACGAGCGAGCCGTGGTGGCCTTGACATGGTACAACAACGAACTTGATCTCATTTTGGTGCTGACCACTTCAGAGAATGCGGTTGCACATTGCCTGCTTGCTTGAGCTGCCATGGAGCTGGCGGCGCGGCGCAGGCTAAATGGCGCTGGCGATGCGCAGCGCAGGGCCACTCAGCGCACTACATATTCATGTAGAGCAAGAAGACGAGGATTGCCAGGAGGCCGGCCACGACCGACGAGACGGACGCGTCCTCGTCGCCGCTTGGCTTCTTGGACTTGGCTGCGCAATGTGCTTCCACGGAGAGGCGCGCCGGAGATGCCTTGGCCGCAAGCTTGCGCGTCTTGTCGGTGGAAGCTGCCGGGCTGCCGGACCCCTTGGAAGTAGTTGTTCGGAGGGCCTTAGCCTTGCTGGTGCTACTTACGCCAGTGCTCGCGGTGTCGCTGGCGCCTGCGCTGGCACGGTTACTGGCGTTGGCACTGGCAATCGGACTCTTGAGCGCTGCGAAGCGGACGGGCGAGCTCGCGGCCTTCTTGCGCGTCTGTCGAGCGCGAGTAGACGTGCTGCTGGCCTCTGAGCCAAGCGTGTCGGTGCTCGCATCTGAGCGCTCCGTGCTTGCGTGCTTGAGCGGCAAACGCCTCGACGGAGGCGTCGTAGGAGGAGGGAGTAGCTCGAGGATGGGAGTTCCCTCCTTGAAGCTGCGCTGGATCGCCATGCGCATGTTGAGGTAGAGGTTCTTCTCGCTTTGATCCACCGGTCGATTCTTGGGCTTGGATCGCATGCGAAACGTGCTCGTTTCTTGGTATCCGTCGAGCCCCTCGTACGCGAAGCGGAGGCTGTATGTCTTCTTCTTGATGTCCCCACGGCCAGCCCTGGCGATCAGCCAGAGCTTGCCCTGGTCTTTTAAGTGCTCTTGGACCTTGACGGACTTGAAGATCTGCTTCTCCTCCTGGACACACTTCACTTCGAGTTGGCTGTTGACCTTGTAGGTCTGTACCGTGACGTTGTCCGCTAGCACCTTGATGATGACGACCGACTCTTCCGTCGAGAGATCTGCCTCGAAGACGACGTCGATCCACGCTAGATCAGCGAGGTCGGGGTAGCATCGTTCCACGGGTCCGTACAGGATCCTGGGTTCGCTCGCCACACTGGGGCCATCGTCCTGCAGGATGCTCTGTTCGCTCGCCGTGCTGGCGCCATCGCCCTGCGGGATGCTCGTTTCGCTCGCCGCGTTGGCGCCATCGTCTTGCAGGAGCGCCTTGACATTCTGCCAATAGGCTTGGTCCTCTGGCTCAAGCGTCTCGCCATAGCCCAGCGGCCGGAGCTCGTCGCCCGCGACGGACATGGCGCGCTTCGCTCGGGCCGCGGGCGGTCGGTCAGGCGAGTCGTCAGCTCCTGCCGACCTGCTCACCCGAGGCGAGGCTGCCTGCCGCGCCCTGCCGCGCCCTGCCGCGCTGCTGTTCGAGTTCCTGTTTTGCTGCTGCACCACATGTCCATGCAGTGGCGGCGCTCCGAGCAGCCCGGTGTGCTGGTGTTACTAGCCAGCTATTAGGGCCTAGCCAGTAGAGGTGCGTGGTGGCTTTTTGGCAGGCAATCGATCCTGGCAGCCAGCGCGACAGACACGCCCAGCGCGGCGTGTTCTCCGCCTGCGCCGTGCCGTGCGTGACGGCCGCGCGGCCCGCTGCGAAGAGCCGCCAGAGCGTAGGGCGTGCCGTCGCCGCCGCGCCTGCTTGCACGCGCCACTTCTGAGTCGCTCCGCGTCCGAGTCAGAGGACTCGGACTCGAGCCGACTTGGACTCGGACGGTGGGTACTCGGGGTCTTCGGTGACAAGTTGGAGACGACTGCGTCGCGAGCGCCGCGGACGTGCGTGGACACCCGCGCACTGCGCGCAGGCAATCATGATGGAGGCGGTGGGCTTGAGGCGGCCCGCAGGTAAATTGGACTCATTCACGAAACACGAAAGCCAGCCAGGGCGAGTCACTAATCACGGCTGGCTAGCCTGAGGCGCCCGCAAGTCGCCTGTCCATTTCGTTGGCTCTTCCACCTTCATACAGGTCACTGATCACGGCTGACTAGGCCTAAGACCTACCGCAAGTCGCCTGCCGTGTCCATTTCGTTGGCTCTTCCAGCAAGAGCGCCTAACATAGGTCAGAAGCAGAGCTCCGGAGCGTGTTTTTAGAATCAACGGGCTTGAAGACCACCACTCATCTCATTGCCGCGGCACTGGTTTTGCCCGTCGAGTCCATTCCTCTGGCTCTATCAGCACGGTTTGGCCAGACAGGTCAGCGCAAAGCCGAAACTTCGCTCATCGCAAAGGTATCCACTCAAGATGACGAGCTGCAATGACGAGCGCGGCGACGTGTACGATGAGAAGGGCGCCCACGAGCTGCCGGATCCCCAGGAGGCCATCCTAGGCCTAGAAAAGCTGCAAGCGAGTGAGGAAGATGAACGCCCGGCGCCTGAAACGAAGAAGGAGGATCTACAGCTGCAGCACGATGATCACGACGAAGATGAAACGAGCAGCCAGCTGGACCAAAGGATCGGGCAGGAGGTGCTTGAGTTGCTCGCGCGCGACGCCGACGACGAGACAGAGAAGAAGGAAGAGACATGTGCCAGCACGACAGACCTCCTGCCCGAGGCGCACGTCGATGTTGAGAAGAAGGAGGACGAGTGCGCCAGCGCGGCAAGCACCATGCCCGAGCTGCTGGGCTCGGAGCTGAAGATCGTACAACACCCGGTGGAAATGTGCTGTCCGGATCTCGCCGACATGGCCTGGGTTGTGGTTGTGCTGGAGGTGAACCTCCCCATGGGAAAGACGGTCACCATCGTGGTCGAGGCGGATGGCGGCTCAGAGGCGCAGACCTACGAGGCAGAATGTCTCGGCGACAAGCGCTTCGATGTCAGATCCGTGGATGAGGATAAAGAAGAAGTCTTCATCAAGTGCGAGGTCACGCGGCACCTTGACGACGACCGAAAGCTCCTGGTGACCGCCAGGGCTGGTCGCGGGAAGATCAAGGGCATCTACCGCCTCTCCTTCACATGCGAGGGCTTCGCCGAGTGGCGGCAAACGTCCAAATTTCACATCCGGTCCAAGCCGCCCAAGAGTCGGCCTGTGGACAAGAGCATCATGGAGAGTTACGTCAAGATGCGCGAGTCGATCAAAGACAGCTTCGCAAACGGTGGCGACATCCCCAAGCTGAATCCCTGCATGACCGTCGCCTTCTTTGAGGCATCCAAGACATCTGCGCCAGCGCGCAAGCAGCTCAAGCAGCACGCGAGCACCGTAGGCTCGGACGGGAGCACCGACACGCTCGGCTCGGAGTCCGACATTGCCTCGGACAATGCCCAAGAGACGCACGAGAAGGCGACAGACTCGCCTGAGCCATCTGCTACGCCTGCGAGCCCAGCCAGCAGCAGCTGTGAAATCAGTGATGCCGGGACACTTCCCGCTTCTCCTGAGACATGAAATGAGTGAGTCAGGTTCTCATCCGTGCTCGTCGAGTACTCCTTCGTGCTCGCGCGTGGTAAATCGTCTCGTACGGGCAAGCATCGCACCACACGCTTGGCTGCTGCGACCCAACGAAAGGCTATAACCACGACCCGCCCCAAGACACCAGGCGGCGACCACGGTGGTGCCATGACGCTCGCAGTTCTGGTGATACTCTTGCTGTGTGTGACGTAGCGCGCTACGTGGGACCTTTTTTACAAAAAGACAACAGAGTTCGATTTGTATGGCGGCCATGGTGATGGAGCCAGAAGCGCGGACGGCTGGAGTCCTTGCTTGTGGCTTTGCAGATGGCCGGCCTGAGCGGCGTTCTTGGTGCGACCTGGAGGGGTGGGTACCAGTGGAGGTACCATACCGAGGTACCACCACGTCGGCCAGGGCGATCTCGCCTCACCAAAGCTCGCTCGACGTGGCCAGCGGCAGCGCGGGCGGCCATGGACAGCCAGGACGCGCCTGCAGGCGGAAGCAGCAGCAGTAGCAGCAGCAGCAGCAGCAGCAACGGCACCAGCGGCGGCGACGGTAATGACGATGCGGCTCGCAGGGGATCGCAGCGACGCCGCGAGCCCGACATCGTGATCGACAGCGACTCGGACGGCGGCTCAGTGCGCGTGGTGGAAAGCAAGCGGCGGAGACTGCGCAGGGAAGAGACACAGTCTGCGGAGGTTACGGTCGTGACGCCTGAGATTGGCCTGGGGACACTCATCAGGGACATGGCGCAGCAAGGCGGCACAGAAGCCAAGGCCAAGGCGCAGCACGCGGAACGCATGGAGCTGTCCCTGGATCAGCTCTTGTGCAACGAGTATTGCAAGAGCCTAGCGGAGCGCAGCATCAATGTGCGGGAGATCGTCGCGTCTCTCAACCAGGAAACCTGCGAGAGGAGCGTGCCTGCCTTGGTGTTGCACTATTCGCTGGGCGACGGCCGGGTCAACATCACAGATTACGCCGAGCCTGTGATCGAGCCCAAGGGCACCGACCATGCGTCGTGGATGGCTGGCCTGCGCGTACAGCTTCTGCGCACCGTCCTACGCATCGAGGCCATGGCGATCTCCGATGACACGAGCGGCACCCGGCCAGAGAACGTCTTCAGCGTGGACCGCCCGGAGTGCAACGACGCGGTGCTTGGTTTCGTCGACGCCAAGCGCATGTGGACGGACCTCTGCGAGTACGCCATGCACGATGCACTCCTGGCACAGCTCAACAAGAAGCCGGGCTTGTTGGATCTCCTGCCCGGGTCCACGCGCTGGCGCGACATGCTCAAGCGCTTCCATGAGCGCGAGGTCGACGAGAGAGTTCGCCAGCGCTCGACGCAGAGCTCTCCCGAGCCATGCGTCTTCGTCAATGCCATCACGCGCCTCCAGGTCGTGTCGAATCCGTACCTGAAGCGCCGCTTCGCCAACCTGTGCGACCTGCTTCCGGATAGGCCAGGCGCACCCGAACCGAACCAGAGATTCCTTTGGCATGGCACCACCATGCTCAACCCGCAACAGGTGTGTCTCGGATCCGAGGGCCTCGACCCGCGCGTCTGTAGGTCCAGCAATTTCCTCGGCGTCGCTGTGCACTTTGCCTTCGACCCACGTCCCATCATGAAGTGCTACGCTCACAGATGCCTCGACGCCAATGGCAGAACAAGCGACCAGAGACAGCTCATCATGGCACAGGTTGCCTGTGGCCGCATGGCTCATGTCAAAAACGGTGCCAAGGACCAGGTGCGCCCGCCACCTATTCCTGGCGAGCAACCTGGCGCTCTCTACGACAGCGTTCGCGCGGTCAGGAAACTCTGGAAGATGCTTCCTGCTGCCGAAATCCTTGGTGTCTATGACAAGGAGCAGTCGCACCCCGTCTGTCTCGTCACCTACAAGCTTTGGAGTGGGCGTGGTGCAAGAGCTCGGGCGCGCCCCTGAAGGACGATGGTGTTAATTTGAACTGATCTTTCTGTTTGGCTCATTCAAGTGGGAGTCCTACTCGCGGTACACAAACGAAAGCATGCAGACCAAGACCATGAGCGCCATCGCAGCAGGACGCACTTGCAACCAGAGCGCGCCAGGGCCCGTCGCGTCCGCCGCGTCCGCAGGAGGCGCCGCCCTCGGGCTGGCTGCAAGGACGCTGCGCTGTGCTGTCTGCTGCCGACTTGCTGGCCGCGGAGCTCGCTGCCGAGGTGCAGGCTGCGCAGCTCGCTGCTGAGTTGCGCGCTGCCTTTGCTGAGGCGCAGGCCGCGGCTCGCTTTGCCTTGGCTCGGCCTGCGGAGGCACGCGTTGCGGAGTTCGCTGCCGAGGCGCGGGCTCTCTCCGCCGTGTCGCGGGCTGCGAAGCGTACTCCTCCAAGAGGGCGTCATTCGCCTCCTCGTAGTCCCTGGCTCTCGATTTCGCGGGCGATGATTTGCTTGCAGTGGTCTCGAAGACTTCTGTAACAACCTCGATGCTCGGGTCCGCGAGCGGTGTGCTTGACTCAAAGTCGAAGCGCTCGCGGTGTCGAAAGTGAACTCGAAAAGCCGCCTTGGCCGCCTGGCGGACAGTCTTGAGCCCGACCAAGAGCCGCCGCTGGTGCCTCGGGTGAATCAAGAGGCGCGCCTGCTGGAAGGCTGAACCCTCCGGAGGCGGCTCATGGAGATCAAGGCGTGCCTCGTCCGCGCCAGATCGCGACGCTCGATATTTCATTTCCATGCTGGGGTCCTCCGTGCAGACAATGGTGACGTCCAGGTTCCCGATGCCGACGTCTGCGCCCAGCTCGATCTCGATGAGTACCTCGCACGCGGACCTGATCTCCTTGTTGACCATGCACGGCGGCTGCCGCAGGACGCGAACAAAAGGCCGGACACGAACAGCGGGCTCGCTGGCTGTCGGCGCGCTTGGAGCCGCCGCAGGCAACACGGGCGCAGGCGGCACGGCCGCAGGCGGTACGGGCGCAGGCGGCGCCCCAGGGGGTGGCTGGCGCGGCGGCGTCGGGTCTCGCGCGTCGCCCCCAATCGCCAAGTCGCTGAAATCAGTCACAAGGTCGTCCACGTCGTCCGCGACACCAGTGCCGTCCTCCTCGTCCAGCAGCAACGACTGATCGTCTGCCTCCTCGCCCTCGCCCTCCTCGAGGCCGAGCTCATCCGCGTAATGCAAGAGGTCCTCGTCACTCATGTGCAGTTGCCGGCCATTCCCCTCGCCTCGCTCCTCCATCGCGGCGGCCTTGAGCGACCGCTCGCCTGCCGGCCTTCTCGCCTGCTTCAACTCGCCTCTTGCCAAGTCCGAGTTCGTGTTCGAGTTGCGGGTTTGCTCGCTCAGCGGCCCGGCGCGCCGCAGCGCCGCACGCGAGTCTCGCGAGATCTTAGCGTCTGGCACGCGCCGCGGCCCAAGCCTCTCCCCCGCAGCGGCCCGCGTGCAGCCGCGTGCAGCCTGCGCTGCCAACGTGCAGCCGCCGACGGAGGGTCGCGTGCCGCGCACACCGAAATGCGTGAGCACGCGAGGCGGTGCTCAACGCGGCTCAACGCGTTGCTCAAGCGTTGCCACAAAGCTGGAGAGCGGCGCAGCGGCGTCGAACTCGGATAGGTGCCGTACACAGCCTAGCTAGATACTAGCCACTACGGCCACGTGCCCCTGGCGCCGCGCGCGGGAAATACAGCTTGGCCGTGAGATGGGGACCAAGCGCACAGTAAGGGTGGTCCATTCTGGTCTCGAGAACGCTGCATTCGCTGCATAGCCGCGCATAGCCGCGCTTAGCCGGCGAGGAGGTCCTCGTCCTCGGCTGCAGCCTTGGCCTCATTGCGCGGCCTCGGCCACGTGAAAGGCACCGTCCTGGGCCCGATGATTTTTCCTGTCTGCTTTTCTGCCTTTTCTGCCTTTTCTTTTGGCGCGAGCGTTCTCAAGCTCGCCGAGCGTTCTCAAGCCCGCCGACGCTTGTTCTTGTCGCGAACTCAGAGGCTCACTTGACGCCCTTCACGAGTGCCAAGTCACGGACCTCATATTCCCGTTCCAGTGCGAGGCCGCTTGCAAAACGATGGTGCGCACGCGGTGCTACCTTCAGAAGCGCGCCGACACGTGGCCTGGCTTGCAGCAAGAGCGACGTCGCAATTGTGGACGAGCATTTCATCATCCTACCCTTGGTTTGGCAACCAGCCCAGGCTGCGCGTCTTGCCGCCATTTGCCCTCCAATGCTAGTGCCAGTCACGTGCCCTGCAAGAAATCGAGTCCCAGGAGCCGTGCCAATAACGTGTGCCAAGGTCAGGAGACCGAAGTCAGCTGCTCTTAGGATACATGATAACATTAGTTGGATTGTACTCGCTGGTGGTGCTACACCATGAGTCTGTTCGCTGTCTCTTGATCAAAAAGTCTTCTCGAGGTCATCTGCGGTCGTCTTGGTGTCGAACGTCTTCTTCTAAGCTTCAAAGGGGATCTTCTCGTCGTAGGCATCATGCTACGAGGTTGTGCGCGATATCTGCATTGAATGATGCGACATAAGGGCTGTCGGGACGCGAGAAGGTGTCCTTCAACGCGTGTACCGCAGCCGCATATGCTTCCATCGTCCCTTGCACATCTATATTGTTGGTCTCCAAATACACCCTATTCTTCTTCTTCCAGGCGAGGGTACGAAAAGTCAGAATGGCAAGGCTTTCGCCAGAATGCCACTGGACTCCGTCGCCAACCAGAAGTCGGACCTGGAGCTCGTATGATCCTACGCGAGCGTGTTTGTTAGCGCAGCACCTGAAGAGCATTAGGTCGTGTCTCTCCGGTCGTTGCTCGAGAGAACAGCCCACGAGAACCCGCTTGCCGCCGTCTTCGATCACGTCCTCAAGGTCAAAGTTGGGGCCCGTGAATCGCAGCGTCTGCAATGGCTCATGGACATGGTTCACGTCGACGACCTGGATCTGCAGAGCCCTGTAGAGAGCCGGCGAGTAGCCTCGTAGCAACGCGACGACCTCACTTGTGCTTGCATACTGGTAAAAGACGCGACTCGGCAATCCTTGCACAGTCTCCACATACGTCATGTCCAGGAGGTTTTGCATTGACATTTCTTGCATGGCGTTGGTCTTTGAAGTGGTGCTAGCCGGTGTCTCTGGGATGTGGGCTTTGTTCTTCGATTTGCGGGTTTGCTGCTGCTGCCGCCGCCGCCGCAGCGCCCTAGCTGCGGCGCTGGTTCAGCTTGCGATCCCAACGGGAATGAATACAGATTCTCGCCGTGTCGTGCCTCACGACCCTGCGATCGTGTAACGCAGCGCAAGGATTCTACATCTGAGCTCTTGGTATGCATTCTCCTTCTGAGTCTGAATTGGCGGAGTTGAGGTCTACTTGTACATGCCAACAACTACATTGGTTCCTGGATGGTTCTGCACCGGTTCTGGATCAGGGGTGATCGTGTCAGACGGTGAGTCACGGTCGGGATGGCTCAGGCTGGCTTCTAAAGGGCCTGGGCTGCCATGCTGCAGTGCGGTTGTCCGAGTCGCGCCCACGTCAACTGGCGAAAGGAAGCTGCAGGGAACTCGCCGTGCACCTCGGCAACTTGCATCAAGCGAGGCGAGGAGATCGCGCATCACATCATGACAAAAGCTTTTCTGTTTTCTACTCGCGCAGCTGAGAGGCCGCAAAGGCGAGAGCTAGGAGCACCAAGAAGACGGACAGCCAGAAGGGCATCATATAGAGCGCCAGAAGGAGAACCAAGGCCCCACCCCCGAGAAGCTTGGGGTCGATGGCGAGGTCGTTTGACTGGGCCGTTGTGGGGGACCGCGTCGAGGCGGCCGAGGAGGACGACTGCAGCGGCCTGCGTGGGGCATTCTTCGTGAAGTTCTCGATTCGAAAGAGCCCCGGGATGAGCAGGTTGCACTTCTCCCCAATAGCGAGCGTGATGGTGTCGCGGTGGCTGCTGATGCCGCACATGCTAAGGTAGCGGTAGAAACTGTCCACGCGCTCCTTCGGCGTCATGTTCTTGCCCTGAAAGCTCATGAAGCGCCCAATGAGCTGGAACGTGGTAGCCGTACCAGCCCTTCGCAAAAGACGGGCACTTTCGGGTCCAACGCCAGGAACACTCGTGATGTCGTCTTGAATTGCACTGGCGAGGAAGTTTGCCAGGCTGTCTTCGCCGACTTGGCTCCGGTTGGGGTCAAACGACATGGTTGCTAAGTCCTTGCCGCAGTCGTGGTACAGGTGGTCCTCCTGTTGCAGCACTTGGCTCCACGACTGCGAGTGCGAGTGCGAGTGCGAGTGCGAGTGCGAGTGCGAGTGCGAGTGCGAGTGCAAATGCGAGTGCGAGTGCGAGTGCGAGTGCGAGTGCAAATGCGAGTGCGAATGCTCCGCGTGCACGTGCTGGTGCTGGTGCTGGTGCTGGTGCTGGTGCTGGTGCTGGTGCTGGTGCTGGTGCTGGTGCTGGTGCTGGTGCTGGTGCTGGTGCTGGTGCTGGTGCTGGTGCTGGTGCTGGTGCTGGTGCTGGTGCTGGTGCTGGTGCTGGTGCTGGTGCTGGTGCTGGTGCTGGTGCTGGTGCTGGTGCTGGTGCTGGTGCTGGTGCTGGTGCTGGTGCTGGTGCTGGTGCTGGTGCTGGTGCTGGTGCTGGTGTTGGTGCTGGTGCTGGTGCCCCGGTGCTCAGGTGCTCAGGTGCTCCGGTGCTCAGGTGCTCCGGTGCTCCGGTGCTCCGGTGCTCTGGTGCTCCGGTGCTCCGGTGCTCCGGTGCTCTGGTGCTCTGGTGCTCCGGTGCTCTGGTGCTCCGGTCCTCCGGTGCTCCGGTGCTCCGGTGCTCCGGTGCTCTAGAGCTCTGGTGCTACGGTAACCTGATGCTCCGGTGCTACGGACCTAGAAGCACGCTGGCCTTGTGCCTCACGGCCTCGTGCCGCACGAATTGGGTCTGGCGGGCAGCAGCCTTGCTGTCTGTCGATCACGCCTGCTCGGGCCGGATCCTTGTCCAAGCCAGGCTGTCGAACGCAGTTCACTTCCGATCGGAATCGCGGTTGCTGGCCGTCTACCACCGTCCGTCACGATGGGTCACCGCTGTTGGCAGTCTGCAGCAACGGAGGAGACAGAGTGAAAAGGTCCCATTCGACAGACACAGAACATCTCCGCACCAACTCACCTCGTCATGGGTAAAAGGGAAGAGACTGAGAAGGTCGCTCTTGTGCCTGCCTCCACTTGCTGCTGTCTGCCCTAAAGATCTCCTTCGACACTGTTTCGCCTGTCAAGGTTGGAGGAGCTAATCTCGCGAGATCGAGTCCACCAGCCAGGCGGCATGCGCCGGCCGAGGCGCTGCGAGTATCACTGAAAATCACCAGGCTTGTACCAAAAGTGGGCGCGTGCGACGCCATGCGTTCAATTTGGCTGGCGCTTGCCTGATCGGAGAATCACCTGTGCCTGTAGCCTGTTGGCCCAACGTCACGGAGCGGACGCACCAGAGCTGCGCGTGCGGCAGCAGAATCAGAATCAGAACAACAACCAAGCTTATCTAGAGCTGCTAGCGAAGAGCGTCCAGGCCCGCAAGCAACGAAAAGCACTGCGTCAAGATGGCCGAGGGGAGCTTTGACGTCAACAAGTCGCAGGTTGGCGAGGACGCGCTTGCCGCCTTTTTGGCGGCGCCCGTCAGCATGGACCTTACTTCAGTGCCTGGACTAGGCGCTGCCGGGGCCAAGCTCCTGAGCGTGGAGATCGAGGGGGAGAGCGTGACCACGACGTACCAGCTCATCGGCAAGTTTCTCATGCTTCGCGGCCCGCTCACGACACAGAAGGAGCACCTTGACGCCATGTATCGCTGGCTCCAAAGCCGTAAGATCAGCAGTCATCGTGCTGGCATTGTCCTTTGCATTGCTGAGAAGTGTAACTTGATGATCCCGGGCATCTTCGACCGTGCAGACTGCTAAGCACGAAGCACTCGTTCACTGCAGACGCAGCGGCCAGCGACGAGCCCACCCAATCCCCACGTTCGCGAGCCGCCCAGGCTTGCGCGCTCTCTCTCTTTGTTTCTCTGTGAAAAAAAGAAAACATGTCGGAACAATTTGTATGTGGTAATTATCAGGTCAGACGGGTGCGGTCGTCGTCGTCTCCGCCACTCGAATCAAGTGGAGTCAGGCGTCGCGCTACTAGTCAGGCGTCGCGCTAGTCAGGCGTCGCGCTCGAGAGTAGTGGCAAAGAAGCGTGCGGCGACGCGGGAGACGTAGGTGGAGCGCGCGCCGCGCTCGCAAAAGCTGAGGTGACCGCCGCGCGGCACACTGAAAAAGACGATGCGGTCGCTGCAGCGTGCGGCGGCGCGCTGGATGCGGTGCGTGTCGTCGGAGAAGAGCGGGTCGTCCTCGGAGTGCAGGCAGAGCACGGGCACAGAGATGGCGTGAGCGCCCTCGACGAGGTTAAAGGAGTCGTGGTAGTCCACGACGCTGTGGTGGCCGTAGATGTGACGCGAGAGCTTGCGGTCGAGCTCGCTGAGGTTGGTGCAGGAGGCGATCTGGTCGAGCTCAAAGCCGTCGAGACTGTCGAGCACGCCGGCGTTGCGGCGCAGCAGGTCCACGTGCATCTTGGCGAGCACGTACGAGTAGCAGCGGCCCACGAGGCCGTTGACCTCCATCAGCTGCAGGCCGACTTGGTACTGCAGCGTGCAACCGACGGTCATGATGGCGGCAAGCGGGCATTGGCCGGCGGGCCAGCGCTGTGCGTACTTGAGCAGGAGCGAGCCGCCCTGGCTCAGGCCGAGGCCGAAGATGGGCGCGTCCGGCCCGCGCTCGCGGCGCACGCGTTGCACGAGCGCGTCCAACATGCGCGTGTCCATCTTGTGCAGCTTGTGCGAGCGCAGCGGCACGCCGCCCTCGCCGCGCTCGTGCAGAATGTGCACGTGGCCGCGGAAGCGCTCCGCCACGGACCGCGCGATGAGCCGGTACAGGTGCTTGTCGGAGGTGCCGCCGAAGCCGGGCACCACCACGAAGGACGGCGCGGAGGCCGCCTCGGCGCCGACCGCCGACAGTGTGTCGACGGCCACCTCGACCGGGTGGCCGTCCAGGTCGGCGCGCAGGTTCTCGCGGCGAAAGGCGAGCGTCTCCTCGCAGCGCAAGATGGGCGCGCCGGTCATGAGGTGCGTGTTGTAAAAGACAGGCGTCTCGTACGCCTCCAGCCCGCGCATGGCCTCGGCCACGCGCTCGCTCGTGGGCGTACGGTAATAAGAGATGCGGTTCCCGGCGTCCGTGGCCTCGTCCAGGTACTCGAGGCCGGAGAAGCGCACCTGCGCCGCATTGGCGGCCGCCAGCCCTGCTGCGCTCGTCGCCACGGCCGTGCCCAGCTTGCGCTGCGTCACCGCCTCCTCCTCCAAGAGGCCCTGCAGCTTGCGCAGGTAGCCCCCGCGCGGCGAGACCGCCGCCGCCACGCGCGGCGCGCGGTGCGCCGCCGCCGCCAGCACCTTGGCCTTGAGTTTGAGCGACTGCAGCCGCTCGCCCTGCTTCGCCAGCTTGCCCACGCTCAGCAGCGGCGCCTCCTTGCCCAGCTGCTTGGGCCCTCTTCTCGTCACGGCGCCTGCCACTGCCATCACCACGCCGAGCATCGCCAGCATCGCCAGCACGACCACCGTGTCCCCTGCCAGCGCCTCCGCCAATTTCCCTGCCGCCGTCCCTGCGTCCTCCGCGACGCCGGCTGCTCCATTCCGCAGCGCCTCGTGCGCGTCGCGCGCCCACTGCGCGCCCGCCAGCGGCGTCGTCATCCCCGCGGAACCCGGCGCCACGCGCCGCGCTCTCCGCGCCTCGCCGCGGGCCCTCGCTCCTGGGCGGCTGCGGCTCTGCGCCGCTCCGCTCGCTCTCGCTCAGGCTCTGCTCGCTCGCCCTCTGCCCTGCCGCTGCTGCCGGGCGGCTCGTCACCTCTCTGAGCTCTCTCTCTCGGCGTCGCCGCTCCTCGTCTTTCGTTCGTTCCTCATTCGCTCTTCCCAATCTTCTCAGGTCAGCGCACGTGCGCCGGCCGTGCGCCGCCGCCGGCGCACCCGTGCGCCAGCCACCTGGCACCAGCCCGGGTCCGGCGGCGAGCTCGGCCAGGGCGCGGCGCGGCGCGGCGCGGCGGCGCGGGCGGCGGGCGGCGGCGGCGCGCGCGGCCCGGGCGCGAGGGCGAAGTCGCGGGCCGAGAGCGCGGCGGCCCGCGGAAGGCAGGCGGTGGCGCAGGAGCCTCGAGCCGCGAGGAGGAGGAGGACGGGCGCGAGGTGTCCTGCGCGACTGCGCGATTGCGCGCTGGGCGCCGACGCGCGAGGGCGAGGGAGGAGAGGGAGGAGAGGCGCGCGCGCGGGAGGCGCGGGGAGGGAGGCGGCGGCGGAGGAGGGCGGCGGAGGAGGAGGAGGCGGCGCTGGTGATGCGTTGCTGCGTGGAGAAAGGCCGGGCGCGGCGGAGGACGCACGCAGTCTGTCGGATCTGACGCAGAGACGCGCAGCGCGGCGAGATTGCGGCGCGTCGACTGGGCGGGCTGCTTCTTCTCGGAATGGAAGGTACTGGCACTGACTGGCCGCTGGCTGCTCAGCTTGCTTGGCCGGGGCTTGGCTGCTGAGCTGGACCATCAGCACGCCGGCTGAAATGGGAGACGTGCGGGCGGGGCTTGCGTTGCGGCACGGGACAGCGGCCGTGCGCCGGCAGCGGCCGCACCCTTGATTTCAGACTTCTGCCTCCAGCGATTCGTTTGGCCAGTGCTTGACTCATGACCGACAGAAATGGGTCTTCTCGAAAATTGGCTTACAAAGGTCGGGAATGACCGTTGGCCACTGGACCTGATTCCCTGGCCATGTCGCACTCTCACTTTTTCGCCAGCCGTCATCGTGGTGGGTCGCTGCAACTTGAACACAAAAGACATCATTTCATCGTGGCATCGTGTACTCTTGAAAGCTCACTCCAAGGCAGCAGCAAGGTTGCCGTAAAAGGATTGGAGACTCGGGTTCTTGAGAGAGGTGCGTTGAGCGGAGGCTTCAGCAGCTTCAACGCGCGCCGCGGGCTTGGTCAAGTAGGCGTGCTGCGAAGTGAGCTGGCCGAGGGCGTACTGGTGCGTGCGCTCGAAGAGGTTGATCCAGCGGTTGGCGTAGCTCAGGGAGAGGCGCGCCAGACGGCGTGCATTCTGCGAGGAGACACAAGCCTCGGCAGGACGGCGCAGCGTGAGCTGCTCGACGGCAATGTTGTGGTAGCAGACGGCGACGAGACAAATCTTCTGCGCGCTCGTGCCGCCGACCTGGAGGCGCTCGTCGTCGACCATGTCCAGCACCTGCGCCATGCACCGAATGGCCTCCTCGTGCTTGCCCATGATCGAGAGCACGGCGCCATTGTGCAGGTGGCACTTGGCGACATGGTCCCACTGGCGCAGGCGGTGGTGCGCGCGCATGGCCTTTTGCGTGTACAGCGAGGCGGCGTTGGTCTTTCTGCGCTTGTAATAGTAGTACCCGAGGCCGTCGTGCGTGAAGGCGCGCAGCTGCGTGCGGATGGCTCCCACGAAGGCAGCGCCGCCGTCCAGCGCCGACGTGCTCTCCAGGAGCTCCTCGGCCTGCTTGAAGAGCTGGAGCGCCGCGCCAAAGCGGCCCAGGTCCACGAGCTTGGCACCGAAGATGTTGCAGCACGCCACGAGCTGGCGCCACATCATGCGCTCCACGAGGCCACCGCCGTTCGCATCGTCCTCCGCCAGCAGGCTCGGGTCCAGGGTGGCGTAGTCCACCATGTAGGCGTCCTGCTGGGCCTGCATCTCCAGCAGCAGGGAAGCCTCGCCGCCCGCGGCGCCTGCCGTCGGCTTGAGGTCGCACGTGTGCGCGGCCAGCGGGTCGGCGGCCGCCGCGGCCACCGCCTGCTCCTGCGCCAGCACGCCCTCCGGGTTCTGCTGCCGCTTGGCGGCCTCGTGCCGCCGCTCCGCGCGCTCGTGCGTCGCCTCGCGCGTGAAGTCACGCAGCGCCTCCAACGCGCGGTCCACGTAGTCCTCGTACTTGGTCTTGTGCTCCAGCTCGCGCAGCTCGCGGCACAGCGCATGCTTGCACCGTCCCGGGTCCATCTCGCTCAGCCGGTGCATGTCGAACTGCAGGCTGCGCTTCGTGATGGCGCACCACACGGCGCGCACGCGCCCAGACCCAAAGAACCAGATCTGCTTCGGCGTCTTGAGCGTCTCCCCGTTTGACGTCGTCACCGTCGTCGCCCCGGCCGGCGTCTTGACCGACGTCCGCCCCGTCGGCAGGCTCGGCAGCGTCACGCCCTGCTGCGCCAGCACCGCGCGGTTCTGCGGCGTGCCCAGCCCCGCCGCCGACCGCTGCGATGGCGTCGTGCGCCCCGTGCGCGCCATCGGCGACGAGGCCGCTCCCATGGGCGTCATGTAGCCTGACCGATTGCTGCGTCGCGACGACATGGACGAGTACATCATCTTGCGTTCCCGCGCCGCCTCGCGCTCGTGCATGCTGTTCGCGTTGTAGAGCGTCAGGATGCTCCTGGCCAGCTCGTTCTCCCACTCGCGGTCCCCCAGCGCGCGGTTCTCGCCTCCGCTGCTGCGTGGTGGTGCCGGGCCTTGCACCAGCGCTCGCTGCAGCGCAGGCGGCCCCGCCGCCGCGCTCTTGGTACCGCAGCTACCTTGGCTGCCCTTACGCTTGCGTGTGGCGGCGGCGGCGGCGGCCAGCTGCCTGTCGTCCGTGGCGATCTCCGCCGCCGACGCGCGTCGCAGTCGCGCTGCGAGCTTGCCTTCCACAGGCGAGCTCGCATTCGCACCCGCGTCCTCTGCCTCCGCTGCCGCCGCAGCCGCCTTCTTCTCGGCCTCCTTGACCGCCTTGGGCAGCCTCGCCCGCTTCTTGCGCTGTTTGCGTTTGGCTCGCTCCTGCTGCGCCGCGCTTTGAGCCGCCTCCAGCGTCGCCACGGCCGCGTTGCGCTCCTCTTGCCTGAGCCGCTCCACCTTTTGCGCTTGCTCCGCGACCAGCTCCTCCTCGCGCTCGCGCGCGATGGTGGCCTCGTCCGCCAGCTCATAAAAGTCCCCATCCTCGTCCTCCGAGTACACGAGCGAGTCCGCGTCCGTGGGCTGCGACGCCGTCTCGGACGTCGCGCGCCTGGCCCGCCGCTGCAGCTGCTGCCTTTTCTGCTGCGCCTTGCCCTTTTTCTTCTTCTTGCCCTTGCTGCCGCCCGTCGCGGCCGCGGCGCCTCGACTGCTCGCGCTGCTGCGCGCGCTCGCCAGGTCCTCGCCGCGCACGAGCCGCGCGCTCTCCTCCAGCAGCGCGCGCGTGTGCTCGTCCATTTCGGCAGAGCCTCGCGCGCGCGCGCGCGTGCGTGCGCGCGCGCGCCCACGCCCGCGCCCACGCCCGCTCCGCCGTGCCGGGCGCGAGAAGCTTTGATTGGCGCAGTCGGAGAACGCGAGAGAGAGGTCACTCGCGGGTGTAGAAAAAACAAGCCAAGTTGCGGTGCGCGCAACAAAGCCGTTTCGAGGCTTCGGACCGGGGACCGCAAACACTGCTCTTTTTGCTTCCTTCATCTTTTACACTTAGTTCTTCTTGCTGGCGTCACTCTTCTTGCCGCCATCGTCACCGCTCTGCTTCTTGGACTTCTTGCTGGACTTTTGCTCCTTCGCCTTGGAGTCGCCGTCGTCCGAGTTCTTGCGCTTCTTGGCGGCGCCCGGACCCGGGTAGGCGGCAGCGAGCTTATCGACGTCAAACTTGGTGCGGGAGGACTTGTATGTCATGGAGCGGATCTTGCCAAAGACCGGGCGCTGGCCCCAGCCCTGGTCGTGGATGCCCATGATGGACCAGCCGACGCCGACGACCGAGTTCGGGTCTCCGCCGTCCAGGTTGTAAATGTCGTTGAGGCGCAGCGCCCAATCAAGCGCCTGCTCGGGCGACTCGGTCCAAGTGAGGATCTGCTTGGCCCAGTACATGCGCAGCCACCCGTGCATCTTGCCCTCATCGCGCGCCATGACCTGTGCGGCGTTCCAGATCTCGTCGCTCGTGCGCGCCTCGGCCAGCTCCTCGAACGAGTACAGATGCGGCCGCTCGTCCGACTCGTGCTCGCGCAGCGTGTCGCGCGCCCACTCGTAGGCGGCCTCCAGCGAGTCGTACTTGGGCTCGTAATGGCAGTAGTTGTCCGAGAGCTCGCGCCGCACCATGGCCTCTTCCATGAAGCCGTTGATGTTCTCCGACGCGATCTTGGACTCCTTGGACGCGTACGCCTGCGCGTCCAGGAGCACGCGCTGCGGCGCAATGAACCCATAGTTCATGTACGGCGACATGTCTGAGAGAACGCCGGCGTTTGGGTCGTTGCGGTTCTTGGCGTACTTGCCCAGCTTGCTCGGCGAGAGGAACTTATCCAGCACCTTGCGCGCGCCGGACGGGCCCGGCGGGAAGCGGTCGTCCACCGGCTCGACGCTCGTGTCCAGCTTGTAGTCCTTCTTGAGCGTCTCCAGCATCGCTGCAAAGTCCGTCTCCTCCATCTTGGCGCCGCCCGCGCTCTCCATCTTGCGCAGTGTCGGGAAATCCTCCAGGTACTCGTCCTTGAGCTTGTTGATCTTGGGCCGGATCGTGCGCGCCGCATACTCGCGCTTCTCCGAGGTCTCCCAGACCGGTACCACGTTGTGCGCGTCCACCTGGCAGATGGGCAGGTCCAGTTTCTTGATGATGTCCGCGTCCCACTCGCGCCGCGGCCGCATCGGAAAGAAGTCCATCACCAGAGCGCGCGCCTTGAGGTCCTTGCACTTGCTCACCAGGTCCGACACCGGGTCCTCGCTCAGCTTCACGTGCATCGGGATGTTTTTCTTGTGCAGCTCGCGCTGCGTCTCCTTGAGCCCGTTCAGCAGGAACGAGTAGTGCCTCAGGTTCCAGTGCATGTACCGCGTCGGCACCAGCAGCACCACCGCCAGCGTCGCCTTCTTGGCCGCCGCCAGGCTCTGCGCCTGCAGCAGCGCCCAGTTATCCTCCGCGCGTTTCTCGCGGTGCATCCAGTACACCACCGGCCCCTCGCCCTCGCCCTCCACCACGTCCCCCTCGCTGCTCTTCAGCCACTGCGCGCGCTCCGCCTTGACCGCCGCCCCATCCTCCTTGGCCTCCTGCTGCTTCTTGCCGCCCGTTCTTGCGCTGCCGCGCTCCTGCTGCGCTACTGCTGCGGCGCGCCTCGGGCGGCGTCCGGGGCGCGCGGCGCGAGATCGGGGTCTGCGCGGCCGGCCGGGCCATGAGGCGGAGCCGAGCGCGCGTGTGGCTGCCCGCCAGCCCGCCGCCGCCAACTCCAGGCTCGGGGCAGGCCTCGGCAGGCTGCGCCTCGCGCGAGTCGGGCGCGCCTTCTTCACCGCCTTTTGAGGCGGGGACACAGTGCTGGATGTCTCCCTTCGCGCGTTGCCGCGAGCGAGCTTGCCGCGAGCGAGCTTGCCGCGAGCGAGCTTGCGCGGGCTTGCGTGCGGACTCGTGGAGAGGGGGCGTGCGCGCCGCCGACTGGTGCGCGGCCTGATGGCGCGGCGCGGTGCAGTGCTGCGAGCAAGTAGAGTGTGGAGCTCGTGGAGCTCATGGAGCTCGTGGAGCTCGTGGAGCTCGTGGAGCCCGTGAACTTCGGGCGAATGGACCAGCACGTGAAGGATCGGGCCGACCACGGCAAAGAGCGCGGGGGAGCGTGAGGAGCTGGCGCGAGATTGTTTGGATGCGTAGCTGTGGGTCTGGCCTGGCGGAACGCGAGGCGAGGCAGAGCAGAGCGAGGCAGAGCGAGATGAGGCGCAACGAAGGCGAAAACCTTTTTGTTCCCCTGTACAGAGTGCGGGACGAAAGGCTCGGAAAGCCGCTTCTGGGACGCATAAGTGGAGCGCTTGCAAAGTCGCTGCGAGAGAGTCCGACACTCAGCGAACGCTCAGATGCGCCTCTGCTCTCTAAGTTGCCGCCCGGACTCCATCCTCGCTAACTTGCTACGCTGCTCCCCTACTGACTCAGCGGAAGGTTTTCCAGGTTGCGCAGGCTTGCGCAGGTCTTGCGCAGCCAGATCGTCGCGTGGCATGGGCCCTGCCACCACAGCACTCATCACAAAACGGCGCGCCGTTTTAGTGCACACCTGGGTCCGCGAATAAATTTAGGGCGGCTCGGCGCGGCTCGAGTTGGCGCGGGGCTTCCGCGGGGCGACGGCGCGGGCTCTGGCAGCGAGCCGAGGAAGAGAGGTCGGAGGCGTGACGCAGCAGCGCAGTTCCGTGTTGTGCAGTGTGAGCGCTGCGGCAGCGGGCAAACAAACCCTCTGCCCGCGCCTGCACGGCTGCTCTTACACGCGCGCAAAAAGCTGAGCATGGGGAACTCGCTGGCGTGCGACGCGGGCTCCGCGGATGCGGTGAGCTCAGTGTGGAACTGCACGGGCGAGACGCTGCCGGCGACGTGCGATTTCTCCGCCGCGTACGAGCTGGCGAACAGCACAATACTGGCGCTGAGCTCGTGTGTGCGGTACAGGGACGTGGTGCCTCCGGGTTTCGCGGTGTTACTGGCGACGGACGAGGAGCTGGACAGCTTTTGGTGCGCAACAAACTCCTTCCTGCGGCAAGACAACGTGAGCGACTGGTTGGCCGTCGCCAACTGCTCATGCAACGGGACGCTGGCCTCCGAGGGCACGGAGGACGAGGGCGGGTCGACCTGGCTGCTGGGCGTCATGTTCAGCATCCTGTCGTCTTTCTGCACGACCTTTGGCACGATTCTGCAAAAGTACGCGCACATCGTGAACGACCGCAAGGAGAAGAAGGCGCCGGAGATCGGCGGCCTGCTCATCTCGCCGTGGTGGCTCTTCGCGCTCTTTATTATGGTCCTGCTGCCATTGCCCTTTGACTTCGTCGCCTTCTCGCTGGCGCCGCAGTCGCTGCTAGTGCCCTTCGCCGGCATGACGATCCTGCTCAACGCTGTCTTTGCGCCCATCATGCTCAAGGAAAAGATCTCGCGCATCGAGATCGCCGGCACGGGCGTTATTCTGATCGGCCTGGTGCTCACGACGGCGAGCGGACCCAAGTCAGACGTGAATCTGAACGCTTGCGAGCTATTGGCGAGGTACGACGACCTCGACTTTCTGCTGCTCCTCGGCTCGCTGCTCGCCAGCAGCCTGGCGGCGCTTGCCGGCATCCACCTCTTGCAAGAGACGCCGATGCTCACGCGCAGCAAACCCGTGCTGTACGCCTTTTGCGCCGGCGCCTTTGGCGGCATTGGGAACGTGTTCTTCAAGGCGACCGGCGAGCTCGCGGAAGCGGGCATCTCCGACGACGGGCGCTCAGCTGGCGCCTGGAGCACCATCCACCCGTATTACCACATTCTGCTCATCCTCATCTTCGCCTTTCTGCAGATCAGCCACATCAACCAGGGTCTGCGCCGCTACAACGCGGTCCTCTACCTGCCGCTCTACAACACGGCGTACATTCTGCTCTCCGGCACTGTTGGCGCGGTCGTCTACCGGGAGTTCGACGACTACACGCCACTCCAGTTCGTGCTCTTCCCGCTTGGCATCTTCATCACGCTGATCGGCATCATCATGATGACGCTCAAGACGCCCGGCACGGACTCTATCGAGACCGTCGTGCCGCTTGCGGCAGCTGAGGAGATGTATGAGGCCGTGGAGAAGCTGGCTCACGCGCACCACGGCCACCAAGAGCATGGCCACGGGCAAGCCTCGCACGGCCACGGGCAAGCCTCTCCCTCTCCGTCGAGCAAGGTTGTCCCACACGCCGTTGCACCAAGGTGACCGCGACCTATTGATTTTCTGTATTGAGAACAGTTATTGCATAAAGTACCGAATCATGGCGGCGCCAACGACTGCCAGCGCGACGGACCGCGGCGACTGGTACCAGGCCTCGCCGCTGCCGGACCGCAGCACCTTGCCGAGACCGCCGGACCTCTCCGCAGCCTCCATCTTGGCGCGAAAGTCCTTTTGCGCCTGCGTCAGCGGCCGTAGGTAGCTCGCAAACTCGAGGTACATGTGCAGCCTCTTCTCCGAGTCTTCTAGACCGTAGTACTGGAGGCAGAGCGACCTCACCTTTTCCTCGGACAGCTCGGACGAGGCCAGCATGGCCTCCCACTCGCGGTCTAGCCCGTCTCTTCGCTCCTTCTCGTCTCCGTCTTCGTCCTCCGGCGTCTCTAGTGGCTCATCGTCCAGTTCGCTTTCACAGTCGTCATCCTTTGTTTCCTCGCGCTCGGCATTTGCATCGGCATGGGCATCAGTTTCTGCGTCGGCGTCGACGTCTGCGTCTGCGTCTGCGTCGGCATTGGCAGCGACGCCGGCGGCAGCGTTGGCATTGACATGAGCGTTGGCGTTGACTAGCGCCAGCGCGTCGCCGCCGCTGCACCCGCCCCCGCCGCTGGCACTGGGCAGCGGAATGCCTCGCTGTGCCAGCTCGGCCTCCAGGTCCTCCACGACGCGCAGCTGCTCCCGCACACTCACGCCGGCCACCTGCCGCCGCGTCGCCTGCGCCGCGCGCTCGCTCAGACCGAGCGCCTGCACGAGCTCCAGCGCGTACGCGACCAGGTCGTCCTCGTGCTGCTCATGCTGCTGCTGCTCACGCTGCTGCATATGCTGCTGCGACGACTTCTTCGGCGCGGCCATGGCGCGGGCTGCGGCCGCGCCGCTCGCCCGCGCCGGCGGTCTGCGCGCGTGATCGATCGCACTTGCTCGAGCGGAGTCTGCCCGTCCCGGTGGCAGCAGCGACCCGTTATGGGGTCTGCTCGCTGCGGATCACACAGTACGCCAGAGTAATGTGCAGCGCAAGTCCAGTGAGGCGGCAAGGCGCAGAGAACATCATGTACAGGCGCGCGTGGGCTTGAGCTCATCATTACGAACTAGCCTAGGCCTACGAGGGGTAGGTAGGTAGGTAGCCTACAGTCAGTCAGGAAAAGAGTCATCAGGAGGCAAGGCAGAGCAGTGCTCACACATCAGGGTCAGACCTCGACGCAGCCAAAGGCGACGTCGCCGCGCATGCCCTGCACCGTGCCAATGGAGACGACGCCCATGATGTGCGCGCGGATGGAAGAGACCCACCACTCGCAGTCGACGGCGGTGTCGGCGAGCAGGGAGGAGTCGCCGGTCTCGGGGCAGGAGATGCGGATCATGCGGTCGGCGTCGCGCAGAGCGGCCGAAGCCGGGTCGGCGTCGCACTTGGCGACGGTGACCTTGTCGTCGAGCACAATGACGCGCACGGACTTGTGCTTGCGCGGGTGCGCGTACAGGTAGAGGCCGTCGGCGCGCAGGACCGCGTAGAAGCGGCCGAGGTGGTGCGCGCCGACGCCCACGACCGTGAGGTAGCCGGCGGCGTAGCGGCGCGGGCGCACGGCGGCCGAGCCAGCGGCCTGCTGGATGGCCTCGGTCCAGCGCGACATCTCCAGGTGCGACTCGGCAGAGAAGAGCACGACCGGGCGGCGCGGGTGCCAAATGTGGAACTCATGCACGATGCAGGAGGACCGGTTGAGCGCCGCGGCGCGCGCGTCCCGCAGCGCCGCGGCGCGGCCGCCCTGGTGTCGAGGCGAGGCGAACAGGCCGGGCCCGCTCAGGTGCGGGCGACGCACGACGCGCACCTCGGTGCCGTCGATGGGGATGCGCGCACAGGGCCGCGAGTCCCACTCGTTGCGGAAGAGCAGCAGCGTGGCGCCGCAGAGCTGCACCATGCGCGCCTTCCAGCTGCGCGAGGGCCCGACCAAAAAGTTGCGCCGCCGGAACTGCTTGACCAGCAGCTGGCCGGTGAGCTCCTTGAGCGAGGGCTGCGTTGCACAAAGTTCATGGCCCTCGCTCGTGTCGACGCGCGACGGCGACTCGAGCGCATCCAGGTTGAAGGGCACGCTGGGGCCGACGCCCGTGTCGACCGTCACGCAAGTGCCGGCGCGGGGCCGCCGGCGCACGACGAGCGCCGGCACGCCGGCCTCGGCCGCCTCCCGCTCGGTGGCCTCGGCCTTGGCGGCCTTGGCGGCGTCGGCGTCGCGCTCAGCCTTGATCTGCGCCAGGCGCTCGATCGTCTCGTCAAGGTCCTCGCCGCGGATGATGGCCAGCACGTTGGCCTGCCGCAGGTCCTCCTTCATGCGCTCCAGCTCATCGCGCAGCATGGCGGCCTCGAGGCTGGAGATGCCCTCGCCGGCGCCAGCAAAGTGGTCATCGTCCAGGATCTCGCCGTCCACGCCGAACCGGAGCGGCTGGACCTCAGACCGCGCGTTGGCAATCTCCTGGAACTCGTTCAGGTCTCGCTCCAGGTTGGTGAGCTTGTGAGCGCTCATCTTGGTCTCGAGCGAGTGGTGCTTGAGCGCCCGCTCCAGGGTGCGAATGCGCTGCTTGCTGCGCGCGTTCTCCTCGCGCACGGCGCTGAGCGTGGCCTGCAGCCGCGACACGCTGCGATTCGTGGGCGTCTTGAAGCTCTCCTCGCGCGGGCCGCCGCCCCACGCCGTGCGACCCGACCCGGTCAGCTCGCCGTCGCTCTGCGCGCCGGCGTCCTCCTCCTCCTCCTCGTCGTCGTCATCGTCTCCGGAACTCCCGGTTGACGTCCCAGAAGCATACCCGGCCTCGTCGCCCTCGCTGCCGTCCAGAGCGCGATTCCGGCGCCGCTGCTTGCGTCGCTGCCGACGGCGCTGCCGCTGCCGCAAGGCACCGTCATCGTAGCTGGCGCTGCGGCGACGCGACGCGGTGGCGGCGCTGCGCGCGCGCGGCGGCAACTGCTGCCGCAACCGTTGCTGCGCCTCGGAATCCCGGTCCGAGCCGCTGCCGCTGCCGCTGCCGCTGCCGCTGCCGCTGCCGCCGCCCGGGACGAGGTTGCCGCGCAGGTTGCCCGAGTGCGGCGACATGGTGAGCACGGTCAGACCCGGCCGCGCCGAGAGCGTCTTGCGGTAGACCTGCGGCGTGGGCGGCGACTGCAGCAAGTTGAGCTCTGCACGCGTGCGCTCCGCCTCGAGCGTCTGCAGGCGACCGAGCGCGGCGTTGCGCTCCTCGGTGAGATCCCGGATGCGCGACTCAAGGTGCGCGTAGCTGGCGCCATCGCGCAGCGCCTCGCGGTTCTGGTGCTCGAGGCGCTGCGCCAGCCCGTTGGCCCGCTCCCGCAGCACCTCGCACTCGGCGCGCGCCTCCTCGAGCGCCTCGGCCTGGAGCGCCGCGTCCTTGCGAGCCTGCTGCAGCGCCAGCTCGCCGGCGCTCAGTTGCGTCTGCTGCTCCTGCACCGTCTGCGCCAGTGCCTGCGCCTCCAGCTTGTGCTCTTGCTCCTGCTTGAGCAGCTCCTGCCCAATCTCCGCGGCCAGCTTCGCTTCGTGCTGCGCCTGCTCCAGCGCCTGCTCCAACCGAGCCGCCTTGGCGCGCCACGACGCCCCCCCCTGCGCCGCCGCGTCCTGCGCCTGCTTGGCGCCTCGGTTCAGTCCCGCCGCCGCGTTCTCCTTGCCGGCCACGCCCGCGCTGCCGCCGTCGCCGCCGCCGCCGCCAGCAGCAGCAGCAGCAGCACCGCGACCAGCGCCGCCGGCAGCCACAGCGGCCTCCACGCTCCTCGTCCGCCCGCGCGTCTTGGCCAGCAGCTGGCCCAGCGCCGCGCGGCCGCTGCCGCCGCCGCTGCCGCTCAGCGCGGCGTCCGCGTCCTCGCCGCCCTTGCTCTCCATCACCTCCAGCTCCGCCGCCTCGCCGCCGCGCGCGCGCCCCAGCGCGGCCTGCAGCATGTCGTCGGTCTGCTGCTCGCGCGCGTCCCGTCCCACGCGCCTCTCGTCCCTCGGCCTCGGCCGCGCGCCGGGCTGCTGCGCCGCTCGGGCGGCGGGCGGCGGGCGCGCGGGCCGGCGGCGGGCGGGCGAGCTCTGCCGCGCCGCGCCCGCGCCCGGCGCCGCTGCCGCCGCGCGCGAGCCCGGCCCGCGAGCGCCGCGCGAGCGAGCGGGCGCCCGCCTGGCCGCGGCGCTCGGCGCCCCAGCCCCAGCCCCAGCCCCGGCCGTTGCGCGCGCGGCCTCGCCGCCGGCGTACGAGCGCGGCGCGAGCGCGAGCGCGAGCGCGAGCGCGTTGGCGGTCTGGGTTGCGGATTTGATTGCGGGAGGACGCTCGGTCTGTCTGCGCTCGGGCTCCGAGGACGTGGACGTTTGGGGTTTGGATTTGAATTTTGAATTCGACCTCGAGAGAGAGCAAATGCAGATTGCGAATCAGGAGCGTGCCCGCCAATGCCCCCGCGCGAGGGACTCCAGGGCGGGCGAGCGCGTAGCGCGCCGTGCTGCACGGCTCGCGCCGGCCGGAAATCCTGGATGCGCGCAGATCGGCGGCGGCCTTCCGGCGAAACGCTCGAGGATGCGCTGGAGAGACGTGGTGGACGAGCAGGGGATGAGCGAGGGCGTGATCGGCGGGTACGAGCGAAACGCCAGGGCAGCGGCACGAGAGCCTGCATAGGCAGGCAGGCCTACAGAGCTGAGGAGCCTGTGACAGTGAGTGCCATGCCATGTCAGTGATGATTCAGAGTGCGGTGCGCTTGCTTGCTGACTCACAAGACAGTTTCGTCGTCGCCGGCACGAGCATGAGACTGATGAGAGCAACCACCGCACATCGACCATGGCGAGTGGCGGGACCACTGCACCACAACGGAGAGTGAGTAAAGGTGACCTGGCTCTCAGCCGCAGCACGAGGCTGCCAAAGGCACCTGCTCTCTCTCGATACAACTTGAAGACGCAGCTGATCTCATCAGACAACTCAAGACCGCGCCGCGCTGACTGACCGTGACGACACTGCAGCATTGCCCGCACAAGAAGAGGTCTAATAAGGAGATAGCCCTCTTTCACGCCTTCTTTTTGCACGCACTGGCGAGCAAGCCGGCCTGGACTCGGAGCTGCTCGCAGACGAGCATCAGGAGAACCCCGAGGACGCAAGGATGCTGGGGAGCGGGTCCGAGTCGACGGCGGCGGCGCCGCCGCCGACGACCGCGGACCGCGCTGGCAGCGGTTTCCGCGCGGGGCTGAGCAACAGCTTCAACTCGTTCCGGGATGCGACGCACTCGGTGCGCACGGTGGTGGGCTTGCAGACGGAGCAGGAGAGGGTACGTTGCGATGGGCGTGGAGGGAGGATGGCGAGAGATGCTGACGGCTGGGCGTCGCTACGCAGAACGAGTCCTGCTTCCCGGACCTGAGCTACCAGACGCGGCTGTATGGCGTGCTGGCGTGCTTCATCATCGGTTTCTTGCTGTCGATCCTGTCGACGCTGCTGCTGTTTGGCGCCAACTACGTGGCGTTCGCCATCGTGTTCACGGCG
Organism: Thraustochytrium sp. TN22; assembly: GCA_013306675.1. Taxonomy (NCBI): domain Eukaryota; class Bigyra; order Thraustochytrida; family Thraustochytriidae; genus Thraustochytrium; species Thraustochytrium sp. TN22. The sequence goes on along the minus strand of JABLUY010000206.1, from coordinate 22,680 downwards.
GGCAACGTGCTGGCGATCTTCAGCTCGGTCTTCATGATGGGGCCGAAGCGGCAGTGCCAGGCCATGTGGCACGAGTCGCGCATCATCGCCTCGTGCATCTACCTGTTTACCATGATTGTGACGCTTGTGGTGGCCTTTAAGGCGAAGCATCCGGGCGTTCCGTGCATCGTGCTCATTTGCGTGCAGTATCTGGCGGCGGCCTGGTACACGCTGAGCTACATCCCTTTCGCGCGCCAGGCCATCAAGAGCGCCTTTGGCTTGGGCGGCAGCAGCGGCGGCGCCGCGAGCCTGGGCGGCACAGGCGTGTAGTCTTTTTTTTCGCTACTGCTACCAGCTAACAACGAACGAAATGGGGTTGAATTGAAATGGACAGAAAGGAGAAGATCAGAGGCAGGCAAGCCCTCGCACTAGCCGAGCAGGCCGGCTGGCACCGTGCTCGTCTGCGTGGGCACGAGCTTGGCGAGCGTGGCGTCCTCCTCCGGAATACCAAAGTCCCTGAGCTTCTCGGTGAGGGTGCGCACGGTGTCGTTGTGGGTCTTCTGAACGAGCGCGAGCTTGTACTCGAGCGCCTCGATATTCTCGTTGCGCTCATCAATGACGCGATCGAGCTCGGAGGTGACCCGTTCGAGCATGACCGGGTCCACGTCGGTGCAGAGCGAGCGGATCTGCTGTAGCCTCTCCTCCTGCGAGTGGCGCATCTGGCCGAGGCGCTGCTCGAGTAGCACGTTCTTGAACTCGGCCTTGCGCTGGACGTCGCTGATGGTCTCCTCGAAGGTGTCGTAGATCTTGTCGCGCTCAAACTCTGTGGACCGGAAGCGCGTCTCGAGGTCCTTGTGCTGCGCGCGCAGCGCGCCCAGATCCTCGCGCAGCCGCTTGAGACGCGCCGTGGCGTACTTGAGGCTGGTCTTGTCCTTCTCGAAGTCCTTGAGCTTGTGGCGGAGCTCCGCCACCTCCTTGACGGCGACGGCCAGCGGCTCGCTGAGGCGCTTGTTCTCCTGCGCAATCTCGTACATGAGCTTCTGGTTCGCCGTGGCCTTCTTGCGCATCTCCGAAACCTCGTCCTTGAGCGAGCGGATCAGCTTCAGGTTGTCGTGCGTGATGTCGTTGTAGTACGTCTTGATCTGGTGAAAGGCCTTGTCGTGGTTCTTCATCAGGTCATTGATGTGCGAGTTCTTGCGCTCCTCGATCTCATGCACCTCCACCTTGCGCCGCAGCTCCAGGTCCTGGCGTAGCTCCTCCAGGTTGTCCTCGTACTTTTGCCGCAGCGTCTCCAGATTCTCCTCAAAGGTCTCGTCCAACTTGGACAGGTTCTTCTTGTGCGTGTCCTGCATCTGCTTCACCTTGTCCTCGTTCTCCAGCTGCACCTCCAGCAGCTCCAGCTTGAGCGCCTTCTTACCGGCCTTGAGCGCATCCACGCGGCCCTCGTGCTCCTCGCCCTCCTTGGCCTCGTGCGCGTCGCCCTCCGCCGAGCTCTGCTTCATATTGTTCTTGTGCTCGTACTCCAGGTGCTTTACCTTTTGCGAGTACACGCGCACCTCCACGCGGTGATTCTCCTCCAGCTGCTCCATCTCCTTCTCCTTGGACTTGATTTCCAGCTCGCACTGGTCCACCTCCTGCTTAGTGATATCGTAGAACGTCTGGATGGTATCGCGCTCCACCTGCACGTAGTTGCGCTCCGCGCGCGCCTTGTCCAGCTGCTGCGCCAGCTCCCCAATCGCCCGCCGCAGCTCCTCCTCCGGCATTTCATCAAACTCCGACGGCGGCTCGGGCGGCGCCTCGTCGCCCTTGCCGCCCTTCTTGCCCTTCTTCGCCTTTTTGCCCATTTCGCTGAAGGGCGCGGCGCGCCTCGCCCCGCTCTGCTTGCCGCTGCGCCTCGCCGCGCCTCACCGCGCCGCGCCGCGCCGCGCCGCGCCGCGCCGCGCCGCGCTGCGCTGCGCTGCGCTGCGACGACTCTGATGCACGGACTTTGACGTCGGCACGCGCACCCGGCGCCGCAGAGCCGTTTTGCGTTCTCCGTGCCCGTGCCAGCAGCCAGGCAAGATCAACTTGCAGCCTTCTCACTCACGGCCTACTGGCTGCTGTGAGCCGAGGAAAAGAAAAGAAAAGAAAAAGGAAGTTTTTCGTACCGGCGGTGCGGTGCCTTGCGGCCAAGAGCAAAGCAGAGCTCGCCACGGGCACGTGCGCCGCCTGCTTTTGGAGCAAAAGCGTTCCTTTTCGACGTGTGCTGGACAATGCGCGCGCCATGGCGCGGGACGCCAGCGGGCCACGCGGGGAGATTTCAGGTTGGTAGACTACAGGGTTGAGGTTCTTGCGAGTCTGCGCTTGCTCTGAGTCTGCGCTTGCTCTGAGTCTGCGCTTGCTCTGAGTCTGCGCTTGCTCTCTGAGTCTGCGCTTGCTCTCTGAGTCTGCGCTTGCTCTGAGTCTGCGCTTGCTCTGAGTCTGCGCTTGCTCTCTGAGTCTGCGCTTGCTCTCTGAGTCTGCGCTTGCTCTGAGTCTGCGCTTGCTCTGAGTCTGCGCTTGCTCTGAGTCTGCACTTGCTCTGAGTCTGCGCTTGCTCTCTAAGTCTGCGCTTGCTCTGAGTCTGCGCTTGCTCTCTGAGTCTGCGCTTGCTCTGAGTCTGCGCTTGCTCTGAGTCTGCGCTTGCTCTGAGTCTGCGCTTGCGTGCGTCAGCAGTCGTGGAAAGGTTTCAATGGTCGAGAAAATTGAGAGAATGGTTGGCATGGCCATTCTCGTCCTTGAACTTGGCAAAGAGCGCCTCAAGGCGCGCAAAGTAGCGGTCCTGGAACTCGGTGATCTCTTCGGGCGTCGGCGTGGCGCTCTGGCGGAGGGGAAACACCGGGGCGTCCATGGCGACGGTGACCGGGACGCGGCAGGCGATGGGCAGGCCGAACTTGCCGAGCATGAGAAAGGGAAAGGGGAACCCGAAGAGACGCTTGAAGAAGGCCTGGGTCTTGGGCATGTAGACGTTGTCAAAAATCTGGGGCTCGCCAAAACTGTACATGGGCACAATCCCGATGCCGTGCTGGATGGCGATCTTGAAGACGCCGCGGCGGCGGCGGCGCACGACGAGGATGCGGCGGTCCCACGAGCGCGACTCAAACATCTCGGTCTGGCCGCCGCAGACGATCTGCGGGTTTCGGCCGAGGCGCAGGAGGTGCAGCACGGTGGCACGCGAGACATCGCAGATGCCCATCCACTGGATGAAGTCGCGCATGACGGGCACGAGGTGCGTGATGGTGGCTGTGAGCGAGTTGACGTGCAGCTTGGGGAAGGTGCGGCGCCAGAGCAGGCTGATGGGCAGCACGGCGTGCGTGACGGGAAAGATTCCGTGCGGGTGGAAGAGCAGGAGCACCTGCTGCAGGCGCGGGTCGTCGCCGTTCTCGTCGCCGAGCTTGGGCGCCAGGCGGCGCATCTCGTCGGTGAGCGCGAGGCGCAAGCCAAAGTACTTTTCGATGAGGCGCGGCAGGACGTCCATCTCGCGAAAGACGCGCCACTCGCGGCACGCGTTGAACTCGGGCCGCTTCGTGAAGGTGGTGGAGATGTAGACGAGGTTGCCGGAGCAGATGAGCAGCAGCATGTTGTAGTGCGGCGAGTCGCGAAAGTGCGCGATGCAACCGCCAAAGGCGCCCACGGCCGCCAGCGAGAGCAGCAGGCTCTGGCGCCAGCCCTCCACGCCCCAGTTGATGAGCGTCGAGTAGAAAAACGTCCAGAAGCAGATGGCGCAGAAGAGCCCCCACCAGACGTAAAACGTGTGCGCAAAGTCCGCGCCGGAGGAGGCGTCCTCCAGGTCCGGGATGACGTCCGCGGTGAGCCGCGCCAGCCCCGGCTGCAGGCTGTCCGGCACCAGGTACGGCAGGCAAAAGAGCACCATGTAGATGAGGAAGCTCATGAACTGCAGGTTGCAAAAGAGCGCCATGACGGGCCACACCACGAGGCTCTCGCGCCACGTAAAGGACTCCAGCGGCCGGTAGTTGCGCGGCGACGGCACGGATGCGCCCTCCACCTGCTCGTAGCGGGGCAGCGAGCTCACGATGGCAAAGTGCGAGAGCAGCGTGGCCAGGCCGCCCACGTACATGTTGCCCTGGAGGCCATGCCGGCCCGTGTACACGGCGGAGAGCACGAAGGCGCCCTGCGCCAGCACGGCAATGCCAAAGAGCGACCACCCGCAAATCTGTAGCAAGATGAACTCCTTGCCGCCGCTGAAGAACTGCGCAAAGGTCCACCCGCTGCGGAAATGGTGCAGGCGGCCGCCGATGCCGTGCGTGAGGAAGATGGCCACGATGCAGCAGCACAGCGAGAGGATGCCCAGCAGCGGCTTGTTCGGGCTCTCCTGCGAGAGCAGGCCCAGCGCCGCGCCGATGACCACCAGCCCCGTGTTCATCTGCACGAACTCGCGCACGACCCGCGAGCTGTTCCGGTCAGACTCGGGCGTCAGCGCAAAGGGCACGCCGTCCTCGCGCGCGTCGGTCTCCGAGGTGGCCGGGTCGATGATGGACTTGGCCACCGACCGCCGCCGCATGCGCAGGCCGGCGCTCTGCTCCGAGTCGGACCGCGCCTCGCGCGCGCGGCGCTCCTCCTCCTGCACCTCGTCCGGCGGGTCGTCCGCGTTGATGACGCCGCTGTGGTGCCGCCACAGCCGCCGCGCCTTGTGCGTGTTTTGCGAGGCGTCGCTGTACGTCAGCAGCGACGACACCATGAAGACCTGCGAGAGGAGCCCGATCACGCCGGCGCTCGCCAGCATGCCTTCGTGCCGCTCCGCGTACGCCACGCTCGCCAGGACGATGATGCCCGTGATGGCGTAAAAGGTCCACGACAGCGCCTGCAGCACCACGAAGCGCGCGCCGCCGCGGAACGGCTGGAACAGCCGGTAGTTTTGGTGCACCAGATGTCCGATCAGGTGCGTCGCCGGGATGGCCAGAAACACGCTGGCACCGCCGATGGCCGCCAGCACCCCAAAGCCCACCAGGCGGCCCGACATGTACTGCCGCTCGGCGAACACGAACAGCAGCAGCGCCGTCATGGACGAGAGCACCGTGATCTTGATGTACGGCACCCAGCTCGAGAACGGCCGCTTCGACCCCGGCCGCCCTGCGCCGGGCGACGTCGGCGTCGTGGGCGGCGGCCTCGGCGGTCTCGCCGTCGTCGCCTTCGTCTCGCCCCCACCTTGTGCCGCCTGCAGCGCCGCGAACCGCGCCTTGAGCGCCTCATGTTCCCTGCGCAGCTCCTCGTGCTCCTTCCGCAGCGCCTCCATCTCCCCCGCCATGCTGCAGCACGCGCGGCGGCGGCCTTGGATCGACCGCCCGACGCCCGTACGTCAGAGTCCTCCAGCTAGACGAGCGCGAACGGCGCCTCCAGCGGCGGCACGAACGAGCCCGCGATGCCCAGCCAGCCTGCCAGCCAGCCTGCCAGCCAGCCGGCGCGTGAGCGGGCGAGCGCGCGAGCCAGCCGCCGCCTGCCAGCCGCCGCCGCGCCGCGCACCAGCGCCGCCGCGCCGCTTGCGGGTCTGCCGGCGGTCGGTCTGCCTGCTGGGTCATGAGGGCCAGGGTCCGAGTCGTCGCGGAGCCTTCGGTCCGGTGCGTCAGCACAAGTCGCAAGCCACAATCAAAGCCCAATGGCGCCCAATGCAACGAGGCTTGGCTCGTCGAGGCCTTCTCTTCGTAGAGCGCAGCAGCCAGGTCACGGCCGCCAGGCGCATCGCCTCGGGCCTAGGCGAGCTCGCGAGGGCGAGGCGCAGGTGGCGGGCCACCTGGCGCTCGCTGACCCTTGCTGCAGGTCAGCGGCAGTGCAGCGACGAGGAGCACTGGCACTGCTCAGGGCACTAACAGCTTAGGGATGATGTCTCTTCAGCGGTGGCGCAGGCCAGCTAGCTAGCTAGGCGGAGACGTCGGCGAGGAGACGCGCGCGGTGGCGGAGCTGCAGGGCGCGGCGGAAATCCTTGCGGAGCGCCTCGAGGCGAGCCTCGCTGAAGCCATGGCGCTTGTAGAGGGCGGCGCGGCGGCGCTCGAGCATGTTGCGGAAGAGCGTGTCGTAGGAGTTTTCGCGGCGCAGCAGCGCAAAGTAGAGCGCGCCCCAGAGGGTGACGCAGGAGCCGAGGAAGTAGCAAATGGGCTCCATCACGTCCCAGGAGTAGACGCCCCAGACGCCGTAGGCCAGGCCTGCGTTCTGCACGACCAGCAAGGCGCTGACGGCCCACCACCGCACCTTGACGCTGTGCAGCGCCTGCGCGTCCAGGCGCTGCTTGCTTTCCTCGAGCGCAACCAGCTCGCGCTCCAGCTCGTCGGCGCGCTGCTCCGTGTCGCCCAGCGCGAGGTTCTCCTCGACCCAGGCATTGGCCGCGGCCGCCTCGAAGAGGTCGTCCGGCGTCAGGTGGCGGAACATGAGGCGCTTCGCCGGCTCGCCGGCGGTGCCCGCCAGCTCAAGCTGGAAGGCCACGGCCGGGCCCTCGTCCTCGCCAGGCGCCGCGGTGGCCGCGGCAGCGGCTGCCTTGAGGTTGCCCTCCGGCCCGCGCGCCTCATCGCGGTGGTACTCCTTCGTGCGGCTCGAGTGGCCCACCTCGCGCCAGCGCTCGGGACCGGCCGACGCCAGCAGCAGCAGCGTCTGCAGTCGCACGAAGCTGCCCACCGGGTAGCCCTCCGGGTCCAGCACCTGGACGCGCGGCTCGCGCTTCTCCAGGTCCGCCACGGTCTCGCCTGCCTCCACCTTGATGGACGCCGGCAGCACCAGCTTCGACGAGGCGGTTGAGGTCGCCGCGCCGGCTGCCGAGGCCCACGTCGAGCCTCGGGGCGCCGCGGGCCTTGCGCCGCCTTCTTGCGGGTTGCCAGATGCCCCGGCCGGCCCGTCGTCGCGCAGCGCCAGCTCGAACTCGTCCAGCGCCGCGTCCTCCAGGTCCAGGTACGTGACCTTGGGCGTCAGCACGCTGCCCGCGCCGCCCGCGCTGCCCATGAGCCCGCGCCACTGCCGGCCGGGCCGCAGCGCGGCCGCCACGCCGCGCAGCAGCGGCTGCCGCACCAGCAGCGCGGCCGTCGACATGGCGCGGCGCCAGCGACGGCGTTCGGGCTCTAGCCTCATGCTCAGGCTGCGCCAGTCTTGGGGCCAAGAACGAGGTTCGACGTGGGACGGCGCACAAACAAGACCTCTCGATCTCGCGATACCAGCGTCAGTCGCGTCAAACGTGCAGCGCACGGTGGCAAATCTTGTTGTTGCGTACCATGGTGTGGTACGGAGACGTGCACGTGTTGGACCTGGGACGCGGTCAGAGCGGCGACCGCGCGCGAAGCCGAGCACCGTGCTCGAGCTCAGGCTCCAACTCAACTTCGACCCTGGCCTTGGCGGCTGACAGACTTCTTGACGTCCATAAAAGGGTGCAGAGCAAGCACTGAGAAAGCATACAGGGTGTTAATTAATCTGATTTTGGAGGCGACGATCGCGCTCTCATGGCTCGACAGCAGCGTCAGCAAAAAGGCACCGTGCTCAGACTGGCGCTCAATCCCAGCCTCGACCCTTTTTTTCAAACGTTGCGTTGCGTCGAACTGAGAAAGCACACAGGGTGGTAATCTGATTTTGGAGGCGACGATCGCGCTCGCATGGCTCGACAGCAGCGTCAGCAAAAAGGCACCGTGCTCAGACTGGCGCTCAATCCCAGCCTCGACCATTCTTTTTTCACACGTTGCGTTGCGTCGAACTGAGAAAGCATACAGGGTGGTAATCTGATTTTGGAGGCGACGATCGCGCTCGCATGGCTCGACAGCAGCGTCAGCAAAAAGGCACCGTGCTCAGACTGGCGCTCAATCCCAGCCTCGACCATTCTTTTTTCACACGTTGCGTTGCGTCGAAGGTGCAGAACTCTATGACAAATCTTCTCAGGCAACCACCGCGCTCGAAACCGAGGAAGGCTCATCGGCAGCGGCGGCAAAGGCACCGTGCTCAAGCTGGCGCTCAATCTCAGCCTCGACATTGGGCGGCTGCCAGCCAGGCGGCTTGATGATCTTGCCGTCGTCGCGGCGCAGGAACTTGCCCGAGGCAGGGTCGCGCTTGGCCATGTTGGCCTCGTGCACGACGCCGAAGAGGGCGCTCAGGTTGATGCCGTGACGAGCCGCGGAGTTGAGCGAGTAGTAGTACGAGTCGACGAGGGCGTCGGCCTGATCGGCAATGAGCTGCACGCGGTCGTCCTGCTGCGTCTGCGCAATGTCCTTGGCGTCGCGCACGAACTGCTTGAGGTCGGCCTTGGCGTCGGCCGGCGGCAGCACGGTGGCCATAAACTCCATGATCTCGTCAAGCATCATCTTGGCAAGGAAGAAGACGGCCTCGGGCGCCAGCGGCTCGGGGCGCTCTGGCGCGGACTGGCCGGCCGCCAGCGTGAAGTCGCGCACGCGAGCGGCATCCGTGGCGGGCGCGTCGACCGCGTCAGCCGCAGCGAAGGACCCGTGCTCCACCTGGCGCGCAATCTCCGCCTCCACGTTGGGCGGCTGCCAGCCGGGCGGCTTGATGATCTTGCCGTCGTCGCGCCGCAGGAACTTGCCCGAGGCAGGGTCGCGCTTGGCCATGTTGGCCTGGTGCACGACACCGAAGAGGGCGCTCAGGTTGATGCCGTGGCGCGCCGCCGCGTTCAGCGAGTAGTAGTACGCGTCCACGAGCGCGTCGGCCTGGTCTGCGATGCGCTGCACCTCGCCGCGCTCCATGGCCTCGTACTCCGGCAGCGCAATGTCCTTGCTGTCGTCCACGAAGCCGCACAGGCGCTCCTTGGCGTCCGCCGGCGCCGCCACGGTCGCCGTGAGCTCCGTCATCTCGTCCACCATCATCTTGGCCAGGAAGCGCACCTGCTCCACGCTCAGCGCCTCCGGCCGCGCCGGCGCGCGCTGGCCGGCCGCCGCCGTGAACTCGCGCACCGCCTCCGCGTCCGACATCCTGCGCGCGGGCTCGCTTGCCTGGGCTTGCTCCTCGGCCGACGGAGCGGGCGGGTAGATTGCAGATCGATGCCGTTTCTTTGATGGTTTGTTTGGTGGCGCGGCGCGGCGCCGCGCGGCGCCGCGTCGCGGGAGCGGCGCGTGCCCGTTAGTCGCGCGCGACCAACCACCAACAACGAGCCTGAGCTGAGGCGGCGAAATCAACTACATCGCCCCGAAGCGCCCCGAAGCGCCCCGAAGCAATTGAGCAACACGCTCGCGGGCGAGCGCGCCGCCATGGCCGCAGACGAGGACGACGACGCCTCGCTGTTCGCGGCGGAGGAGGACGAGAAGGAGGAGCTCGAGGCGGCGCAGGCGGAGAGCGAGGACGATGGCGACCTGCTGGCGAGCCTGACGCAGCAGGACGCCGGCGGCGAGGAGGAGCTGCAGGAGGAGGCCGAGGACGAGGCGGATACGGGCGGGGAGCAGCGCGGCAAGAAGCCCGCCAACAATGCCAGCAGCACCATGCCGCTCGTGCTCGAGGAGCTGGCCGCGGAGCAGGCGACCGAGGCGTTTCTGCGCGAGCGCAAGGACCGCGAGGCGAAGCTGGAGCGCATGGAGCTGGAGAAGGCTGCGGCGCAGCAGCGCAAGGCGGAGATGGACGAGCGCACGGAAAAGTACTCGGGCCTGCGGCTCAGCAGCCGCGCCCTCCCGGAGGATGTGCTGGACACGAACATGTCCGGACGCGAGTTTTTCAAGCTGTCGCAGCTCAACCAGACAGTCCTGGCAAACATGGCGACTCGGCAGCGGCAGAACTGGGTGCTCATCGGCGTGCTGGTGAGCAAGTCCACCCCGCGCAAGGAGCTCGTCCGCACAAACAGGCTGCCGCCGTCGACGTGGACCGTCTCGGACCTGGCTGCGAAACGCACCTTCATCACCGTGGGCGTCTACGACGAGGCGCACGCCAGGCACACGGAACGCACGCGCCTGGGCGACGTCGTGCTCTTGTTCGAGCCGACCGTGAAGGCGTCCAAGAGCACCACGACCAAGACGGCCTTTTACCTCTCGGTCAGCCTGGCAGACCACATCATCGTCCTGGGCCACGCGCAGGACTACGGCCGATGTGCCGGCAAGCTATCGGATGGCCAAATGTGCGACCAGGTCGTCAATCTGGCGCGCTCGCGGTACTGCGCCCTGCACGAGTCGCAGGAGCTCGCCAACATCCAATCGAGCCGCATGATGCTGCACAGCTCGGCCGGCGTCAAGGTTGCCGGCGCCGCGGGCAGCGGCGGGACCGCCACGGAGCGCGACCTCTCGAGCGTCGCGCGCGAGGAGCCCGCTGCGGGTGTCTCGCGGCGCAAGCTGAGCACGGCCGAGCAGCTCAAGCAGGCGCGCCAGCGCAACGAGGCCGCCGCGGCAGAGCGCAAGGCGGAGCTCAAGAAGCGCCGCGGCACAGCCGTGGTCCTGGCGGACGGCTCCGTGAGCGTGCAGCGCGACGCGAAGCGCGCCAAGAAGGACCGTGCGGGCGGCGTGAGCCAGCGCGCCAACGACATCGTCAGGGCGGTCAACAGCAACATCGTGGCCAAGGGCCACGCGTCCGTCTCGCAGCAAACGTCCAAGGGCCTGCAGCGCGCCTATGCGGCCATCACCGGGACCGACATTCAGGCGCGCAGCCGCGCCGATGGCGCGCGCCGCCAGCGCGAGGTGGAGCTCGCGATGCAGGACCCGCTCAAGGCGGCCAACCTCGCGCAGGCACGCAACAAGCGCCTCGCGTCTGCCGGCGCCATGACCTCGCGCGTCGAAGCGCTGCGCCACAAGACGACGCCGACGGCTGCCGCCGCAAACGCCGCGCAGCTCGCGTCCTCGCTCGACCCGCGCCTCAAGGCGGCGATTCGCGCGTCGCACGCCGGCGGTCCGGCCAGCGGCGCGGCCGACGCCCCCCCTGGCGCGCCGCAGAGCCGCACCGGCGTGAACGAGCGGACCCTGCGCGCCCGCAAGGAGCAGGAGCGCATCGTCGAGGAGCGCTCGCGCCGCATGTACGAGAAGCAACAGCAGGCCGCCGCGGTGAAACAGGCGGCCAATGTGCAGCAGATGGCGCGCGTCAAGTCCCTGCTCGCGGCCCGCGGCGGCATCGCCGGCCCGGGCGACGCCAACTCCTCGCGCCTCAGCGACCTCAAGGCGCGCACGCGCGAGCTCTCGCTGCCCAAATCGTCGCGCATGGAGCGCCAGAACGCCCTTCTGGCGCGCGCCGCGGCGCGCACGGCCGCGCCGTCGGCGGCCGGGGCGCCACCCCTCCTCCCGCCCATGCGCCACAGCTCGAGCATGCCGGGCTCCAAGGTCGTCAGCGCCGGCCCTCCTGGCGGCAATGGCGGCGCGCGCCCGGACGTGGTCATCTCGTTGCGCAGCACGCTTGACGCCAAGGCTGCCAAGGAGGTGCTCGGCAAGAAGTCTGCCTTTCAGAGCGAGGGCCAGCAGCTCAAGGTCAACGCCTTGCAAACTACCATGCGCGGCCTCGCCAGCGCCGAGACCGTCTCCAACAAGAAGGCGCAGGTCACGGAGCTCAAGGTCTCCGCCGTGCTTTGCCACGAGTGCGAGCGCACGACCGAGGAAAAGCATCTCCGCTGCACCGAAGAGGGCCACGAGACCACGCGCGTAGAGGTCACAAAGCGCTTCTTTCGCTGCGCCAAGCCGGACTGCCAGGAGCGCACCTTTACTCTCGGCAAGAAGGTCTGCCGCGAACCGTGTAGGGCCTGCGGCGGCATGCGTTGGGAGCCCTGCAGTGCATACAGTGACAAGACGCTTGGCATTCACCGTGCGCGGCCTCAGCAACACCAGCGCGACGACGATGGACCTTGCACGACCTTTAATCGTCGTGGCTAGTAAAACGACCTCGTCGTGGTGAAACACAACATTGTCTTGGGCAAGTGGCTGTGAAAAGGGGGTCGAGAAAACACATTGAAAAGGGGCCTTCGTTATAACACGCATCTTTCTCTTTTATTTCGCCGTCTTTCTCCAAGCTCAGTCAGCATGCTCCTATTTCATCTTCTCGAACGAGCGAAATGTCCTCGAAAATGCAAACCTCGATTCAGTACAGTACAGTACAGTACAAGGCGTCATCATCAAGAGGCCGAAGGCTTCTCCTCAAGCTGGGTCAACACGCTGACGATCTTGCGCATATGGCCCAGCTTGAAACCAAGCTCCTTCAAATAGTCGTGCTCCTCGAGACGGTACATATCGGTCGTGTCGCGCACGCCGTAGGCTGCCATGGCATCGTGGTACTGCTCGAGGTTGGCGCGCACAAGAAGGTCGCGAAGCGGAATGACCGGCACCACGACAAGCTTCTTCATGCGCACGTCGCGACACTCGCGCTGCAAAGTCTGCACCTCTTTGCGCAAGTAGGTGTTCTCCTGCTTGACCTCGAAGACCTCTCGCTTGAGCGCCTTGAGCTGGGCACGCTCCGCCTGGCCCGGGTAGCCCACCTTCTCCGCAAGGCCGCGCTTGCGCGTGCGGCGCAGGTGCATGATCTGAACAAACTCGGCGAAGCAAATCTCGCCTGAGCGGTCCACGTCCACCTCCTGAATGAGCGCGAGCGCCGCCTTGTGTGAGAGGTCCTCGCCAAGCTCGCGCATGGCCTCCGTGAGCTCGTCCGTATCCATCTCGCCCGATCGGTCCTCGTCGAAGCGCTCGAACTGGTGCCTGAACTCGACGAGCTCCTCGGGCGAGAAGTGCTCGGCAATTTCGTCCGGCACAAACCACAGGACTTCGTCCGGGATCTTGTAGGTCTTCTCGAGCGTCTTCTTGTTCACGTAGAACTCGCGGCGGCGCACCTCGTCGAACTGCTTGACCCAGTCCCCCATTCGGCGTCGCGCCATGACGCGCTGCTCGTGCACGCGCTCCACACGCGCGTTCTCGCCCATCTTGCCCTTGAGTTTGCCGTACACCGCGCCGGCCGCGCCCTTGATGAGCTTGCCGTTGGCCAGCTTGTGCAGCTGGTCCTGTAGCGTCTCGCCGTAGCCGGACCGCAGCAGGTGCATGAGCGTGAGGAACTCGTCAAACTCCACATACCCGCTGCCGTCCGTGTCGACCAGGCGGATGAGCCGCCGGATGCGGGGCCGCGTGATGGCCACGTCCAGCTCCTTGAAGAGCTGCGCCAGCTCGCCGTCGTCGAGTCGTCCGCTCGAGTCCTCGTCGATCTCACTGAACCGCAAGCGGAACTTGGCGATCTCCTTGCGTTGGAAGAGCTCCTTATTCTCCGCCGACACCGCGTACAGGTTCTCCGTGGGCCGCACCAGGGTGCGCTCGTTCGTCTCCGGGTTGTGATAGAAGCGCTGGCCCGTGCCGGCCTCGATGTGCTCGGTCCACGGCTCCGGGAGCGGCTCGAAGGGCTCGACCATGTCGGACCGCACGCTCTCCAGGCTCTTGACGCCCTTTTTCGTGCGCGCCTGCACAGAGAACTGGTACTTGCACCCGTTCGTGAGCGGGTCGATGGTCGCGGACGTCGCTGGAAACGCCACCTCGGCCGCCTCCCCCTTGTACTTCCACTCGTTTCCGTCCATGCGGTATTTGAGCACCACGTACACGTGCGTCTTGCTGAAGAGCTCTTCGCCATCCTCCTTGTCCTCCTCGTCAGTCCACCACACGGTCGCGCGCGCGTCGCCGGCGCGCGCCTTGCACGGGCCCGGCCTCCTCGGCTCGATTCCCCCGCCCAGCTTCACCGCCGGCGCGCGCGCGTCTCCCTGCAGCGCAGTCTTCTCCTCCTGCTCGCGCACGTCGAGCACCACCTGCTCCTCCTTGTGCTCGGAGCCATTCTCCGGCCGCGACAGCTCCGCCTCGTCGTCGCTGTCCATGCCGGCTGCTCGCCTCGCCTCGCCTCACGTCTCGCCTTGCGCCGAGCGCTCCCGACTGCCGCGCGGCATCCTGCCAGCGCCGCGAGCGCCACCATCGAGCAAGCCAGGCCAAGCCTGACAGTAAAAACCGAACCACGCCGCGCACACCCGGGACACGACTGCTCCGTACCCCGTTCCGTCGGCGTCTTCCTCAAGGACCGCGCGCCCGGCGCGCCCGGCGCGTCGGCGCCATGCGATGGGGCATGGCGTCGCGCAGGCGCCGCGCGGAGCGCCGCAAGGCGGGGTCCGTCGCCCGGCTGCGGGCGCTTCGCCAGCGCGCCGGGGCCGGCGCAGGCCGCGCCAGGCCGCGCGCTGCCCGCCGTTCTTTCCGTTCTCTCCATTTCTGTTCTCAGAACGTTCGAGCACGCGGCGCGCGCGCGGCGTCGGCGACATGCAAGCAAATCAAACTCCATTCCTCGGGCCTTTCCCGCTGCGGCGGCGCGGGCGGCGGCGGCGGCGGCGCGGCGGCTCGGCGCGGCTCGGCGCGGCGCGGCTCGGCGCGGCTCGGCGCGGCGCGGCGCAGCGTGGCGGCGGCCCTGGGGCGGCGCGCGCGCGTCTGGCGCGGCGTGCGGGCGCAGCGCCTGCCACGCAGGCAGCACGGAGCAAAGCAAGCAAAGCAAAAAGCAAGCGAAAGGAGGCGGCAGCATGTGCAAGGCGACGGAGCGGCGCGAGGCCGCGGCGATGGAGGAGGCGATGCCGCGCATGCGGTCGCGCACGAAGAGCATCTCGGACCTGGCGGAGCCGGCGCAGAGCTCCATCGTGCAGTTTAGCACGTACTACATCTACGTGTGCGCCGTGCTGATCGGGCTGTGGTATGACCTGGTGGACGTTGTGCTGCAGAGGAGAAAACGCAAGGACCCCAAGGACGCGCCGGCGCTGGTGAAGGGGTACGACTCGTTCTACAGCCGACACCTGGCGAGCCGGCTGTGGAACTGCCTCAACAACGTGGTGTCCAGCTCGCCCGGCGCGCGCATCACCGTGGTGATGCGCCAGCGCAACCCGGACGGCAGCGTGGACCTGCTGGACTCGACCAAGTCGTGCGTCAACCTGGGCTCGTACAACTACCTGGGGTTTGCGGACGACTGGCAGAACACCTGCCGCGACCGCGTCATGCAGACGCTGGACGACTTTGGCGTCACGGCGTCCGCCTCGCCCGTGAGCGGCGGCTACACGGCCGTGCACAAGGAGCTGGAGGAGCGCATCGCCAAGTTCGTGGGCAAGGAGGCGGCCGTGGTCTTCAACATGGGCTACGGCACCAACCAGACGGCCATCCCGGCCTTTTTCGGCAAGGGCTGCCTGCTCATCAGCGACACGCTCAACCACACGTCCATCGTGAACGGCTCGCGCGCCTCGGGCGCCACGATCCGCGTCTTCAAGCACAACAACGTCAACCACCTCGAGAACGTGCTGCAGACCGCCATCATCGAGGGCCAGCCGCTCACGAACCGGCCCTGGCGCAAGATCCTCGTCATGGTGGAGGGCATCTACAGCATGGAGGGCGAGGTCTGCGAGCTGGCGGGCATCGTGGCCATGGCCAAGAAGTACAAGGCCTACATGTACGTCGACGAGGCGCACTCCATCGGCGCCCTGGGCGCCACGGGCCGCGGCATTTGCGAGCATGCCGGCGTCGACCCCGCCGATATTGACATCCTCATGGGTACCTTCACCAAGAGCTTCAGCGGCATGGGCGGCTACGTGGCGGCCTCGCGCGAGTTTATCGATCACATCCGCACGCAGAGCGCCGGCACGGTGCTGGCGCAGTCCATGTCGCCCGTCGTGGCCCAGCAGATCATCACCTCCCTGCGCATCATCGACGGCGAGGACGGCACCGACCTCGGCCGCCGCAAGCTGCAGGACATTCGCGACAACGCCAACTACTTTCGCCGCGAGCTCATGCGCATGGGCCTGCAGGTCCTCGGCGACGAGGACTCCCCCGTCATCCCGGTCATGCTCTACGTGCCCACCAAGCTCAGCCTCTTCCACGCGCTATGCATGGAGCGCGGCCTGGCCGTCGTCTGCGTCGGCTTCCCCGCCGTCAGCCTCAACGGCAGCCGCGTCCGCTTCTGCATCTCCGCCGGCCACACGCGCGCCGACCTCGAGGACGCCGTCGAGAAGATCCGCGAGGTCGCCGAAATTCTCATGCTTCACTACAACACCTCCGCCCTTGGCTGACCCTTCTCTCACAGTGCCTGTAAACCCATCACGAACAAAACCTCAAAGTCTTGTGCGCCGCGCGCATGCATCGGAGCCTCTTGGTGCAAGCGGTGGTTTCAATTCTTCTCTCTCGCCTCCACGCTGCCGGAATGTCAGTAGCTACTGCTCCGGACGGGGCCACGGCCAACGATGAAGAGCAATGACCCGCACCTCACAACAACGCGCTTCACATGCTACGCGACCGTTCAGCTCGCTGGCGGCGCAACGGCGCAGTGAGCAGCGTGGTCAGGGCACGGTGATAACGACACGAGAAGCTGGTCCTTGAGGTCCCTCTGAACGGCGCGGCGCAGGCACCACTCAACTTCAAGATCTTCGCGCAGGCATCCCTGAACCGGTCTATTGAGAACTCCTCACCGTGACCACAAGCCTCCACGACCAGCACCAGCGAGGCCCGACGCATCGACGCAAGTTCTGGAGCACCAGCTCTGTTTCCCGTGTTCCCAGGTTTCACCCGCGGCTAGTTTCCCGCCCTCGCCGCGCAGTGCGGCCCCGCGCGCCTCCATCAAGAATACCATTGTCGGTTGGGTCGACGTCTCGTACACTGAGCTGCAGGCCGCCGGCGACCCGGAGACCATCTGCGGCGGCACCTGCACATGCAACGGGCTCTGCTCCGATGCGCTCTTCCGCGACGCCATCTCCGAGGCGCTCGCCACGGCGGAAAACGACCTGGGTATCGACTACGCTGACTTTGACCTCGACGGCGATGGCAAGGTTGATGTCTTCACCATTGTGCACTCGGGCCACGGAGCCGAGCTGTCGGGCAGCGAGAGCTCCACGCGCATCTGGAGCCACGAGTACCGGCTCTCGCCCGCGTATTACTCCGAAAACGACATCAAGATCTCCTACTACGCCGCCAGCGCCGGCCTCTGGGGCAGCTCTGGCACCGAGATCGCGCACATCGGCGTCGTCGCGCACGAGATGACTCACTTCCTCGGCGTCCCGGACCTCTACGACCGCACGGAGCAGTCTAAGGGCCTCGGCGTCTATGGGCTCATGTCCGACGCCTGGGGGCCTGACAACTCGCAGCGCTACCCGTCCAGCATGTGCGCTTGGACCAAGGAGAGCCTCGGCGTCGTCGACCCTGTCGTCGTCTCCGAGCCCGGCGTCTACAAACTTCCCGCCGTGCAGGACGGCGCGGATGGCGCCGTCACCCGCATTAACTTCGCGCGCCCCGACGGCACGCTCACCAAGGATTACCTGCTGCTCGAGAACCGCCAGGCCAAGGGCTTCGACGCGCTCTTGCCTGGCGGCATTCTCATCTATCACGTCGACCCGAAGACTTCGTCGAACAGCTACACCTCCTACCCGCCGCTCTCCGGCTGGCCCGACACCCACTACATGGTGCGCCTCATTCAGGCCGATGGCGACTTTGACCTCGAGAAGGACGTCAACGACGGCGACTCGGGCGACTGGTGGCGCTCCGGCCGCTCGGCGCTCACGGACGCATCCGAGCCTTCGCTCAACTCCTACACGCTCATGGACGAGGGCCTTTGCTCCGGCCACGTGCTCTCCGGCTTCAGCACCAGCGGCGATGTCATGAACTTTACGTACCCCAAGCTGTCGCAGGACTGTGACGCCCAGACCAGCACGCCAACCGGGACCCCAAAGCCCACTCCCAAGCCCACCACGCTCGCCGAGATGCAGCCCACGCCGTATCCGACCAAGGTCACGGAGGCGGGCAGCTCGCCGACCCCGGAGCCCACCGCTCGCATTCCCACGCAGAGGCCCACGGTGCGTCCTTCCAGAGCGCCCGTGGTGATGGCAGAGACCGAGTCTCCTACTACCGATGACGGTGACACCTCCGCTTCCCTTCCGGGCCTTGAGACGGACCCGCCTACGCCCAACCCGACGCCTTACCCGACCAACGTTTGGGGCCGCCCCGCGAGTGAAGGCGATGACTATGGCGACGACGTTGCCGGCGCCGGCGGCTCCTCGTCGAGCGACGAGGGCGAGGAGGACGATGATGGCATGGGCGGCCTCATCATCATCATCATCGGCTCTGTCGGTGGTGTTGGTGTCCTCATGCTTGCCATTTTTGCAATTACCATGCACAGGCGTCGCAAGCATCGCCACGCCAAGCGGCCACCTGCTCACGTGCAGGAGCTCGCTTTTGTCGGGCCGCCTGGTGGCTCGGGTTCCGACCCGCTCTTCGCCACCTCGGCGTCCAATCCGCACTATGCCAACTCCCGTCTGCACCCGCAGACTTCCTTTGCGCATGCCTCGCCGCCGCCGCCGTCCATGCAGCCGCAGCAGCAACAGCAGCAGCAGCAGCAGCAGCAGGCCTCGCGCTTGCATCCCCAAACATCCTTTCATCACGCTGGATCGGCCCGCAACGTTCGCTTGCAGGGCCAATCATCCTTTAGCCATGCCGTGTAGCATCTTGTGCCTTTCTGTGTAGCCTACCGATCGATAAAGTTAGATGCCCTGATTCCCTTGCCTTCCGAGTCGATCGAGTCGATCGGTCGAATCGACCGATCTTCGAGCCGACCCTTTTTTTTTTCGAGCCAGCTACTGGCTTTACCTGGCCGCGCACTCAGCTGGCACAGCGATTGTAGATCGATCAGAGGCGTCGCTGACGCACAATCTCGACGCCGCTCGAACCAACAGCGAGAGCCAGACACGTGTATCGACAGCACGGTGCTGGGTGATCGTATGGGTGCCAGGCAGAGGCCAGGCAACGCTACTGGCAAAAATTGGACCAACCATGATACCCGTGCCACAGTGTAGTACCATGGTACCACGCCTTCTGAGATGAGACAGCACCGGCAGTAGGCCTAGGCCTACCTAGGGCTCAGGCGGCTTGCTCCGCTCAAGTTAATCCGAACTTGAATTAGTAATCACATCCGCCGCGATTGACCACCGGTTGGGTCATGGGGTGCAACACCACTGCAGCTCGTGACTCGACGAGCCAGCGCTGACAGGCGCTGACAGTGTCGGCAACGCTTGTCAACGCGCCATCGGCCCCCCTGCAAGCCCACGCAAGCCCACGCAAGGCAGCGGCGTCGTACTGATTCGTACAGCGGCAACTACAGCCCAAGAACTCCGACAGCCAGCGCGGACCCCTCATCTGCGGCGCCGGACAACATCGTGACTACGCGGACCCTCCAGTCACGGTCACGGCCGCGGCCGGCGTAAGCTTGTCGGGCCGTCGCTTGACGATCGGCGCTTTGCGCGGCGCGGCAAGAGCAAGCAGACCCCGAACGGCCCTGGGAGTAGTACACAGCAATCGGAGCCTGACCGGAGAGAGGAAGGTCGGTAGCGAACGAAGTTTGAGAACCAAGAAGAGCAAGCAGAAAGATGGTCGCGGGCGTAAGCTGGCTGGAGAGCGACAAGGCGCTGGATGGCAAGACACGTCTGCTCCTCACCGGGGCGACCGGCTTCATTGGCAAGCTCGTGCTTGCCATGGCACTGCATGAAACGGAGGGGGCCTTTGATGAGATCGTCGTCGTTGTGCGGCCCAAACGCGGTGTCAGCCCGCTAGAGCGCGTCAACAAGGTCTTGCATGACCTCGACGTGGACATGGAGCTGGCCGCGCAGAGGATCAAGGTCGTGGAGGCAGACCTTATGTCGCTCGACCCGAGCAACAAGGCCCTCGGCCCGGTGCGCGACGCCACGCACGTCATCAATCTGGCGGCCTCCATCAGCTTCAACAAAACGGTGGAGGAAATGATCAAGCTCAACGTCGAGCCTGCGGTTGCGCTGCTTCAGGTAGCGGCCGGTTTCCCTTCGCTGCGCAACTACGTGTACATGTCAACCGCCTTCGTGGTCCCGAACAAGGGCGACGAGGCCAAGTACGTCGCGCCCGAGGAAGGCATGCCGTGCAGCTTCGAGAAATCCTTCCACACGGTGCCTTACATGTACACGAAGCAGGTCGCGGAGGCGCAGCAGGAGCGCCTGGCCACGGAGCTGGGCCTGCGCGACAAGTTCCGCATCGTGCGGCCGTCCGTCGTCACGCAAAGCTGGGTGTTTCCCAAGCCGGGCTGGATCGACAGTCTCGCGAGCAATGTTGGCCTCACACTGGCCATTAGCACGGGCGCCTGGAGCTCCGTGTGCACCAAGGGCGCGACCAACGTGGTGCCGGTCGACTACGTCGCGCTCGGCACGCTGCGCGCGGTGCTGGACCCAACGTACGGCCCGTCGCGCCACTTCTTCCTCGCAAATTCGGTCAATGCCAGCTCCGAGAAGCTTTTGGAGGACATCAAGCGCCACTTCAAGGTCCGCGCCTGCATGATGACCCCCTCGAGGCGCCTTGCCGCCGTCGCCGACGTGCTCATCGACCAACCCAAGCGCGTCTTCGTGCCCAAGGCGCGGCCTCTGCTTCGCCTCAAGAAGGTCATGATGCCGACCGTCATGGCCACGACCGGCATGCTGCACTGGCACGACCAGACGCTCTCCATCCAGGACGTCCTCCCTGGTTTCGACAAGGACGCCCACGTCGCCGCCATGCCCGCCGCCGTCGACGTTTGTATCATTCACCGCAAGGCGTACGTTGCGCTCAACTCGCGTGAGCCCCAGGCCTTGCTCACTGGGTCTCTTCACACCTGCTAAAAAAATGGGGTTGAAGTTTTGATGGCGTGCTGACACCCTCCCTTGCCAAGGCGCGGGGCGTTGGGAAGGCTGCATGACTGGCTTCAGCAAAGTGCGGTCATCGCGCTCCCTGTCGATGCTGCGTTTGCCGGCTTTTGCCAGTCTTTTCCTGGCCGCGCACTGGCAGCGATCGTAGAAGCACCGCTGACGCACGCGTCTCTGCCAACCCGCGACGAGCCAGGCATGTTGGTGGGAGGCTAGAGTTTGGGTATCAGGGGGGAAACAGACTTCACGTTCGGTTGCTCCAACACTGCACGCACAAGCGGAAGGTCACGGTGACATCCTCGGGCTCGTAACCTCTTACCAACGCGGTATCCGTACTCGTCAGTGATCTTTTTGAGTGTGATCAGATGGGATGGCGGTCGAGTCCATCCGAATCATTACATCCGCCGCAACTGGCCCGCGACGACCGGCAACGCAACACCACTTCGTGACTCGACCGTGACGCGCCAGCGCTGCTCTATAACACCGTGCTGCGCGGGCCAGGGCCGGCGTGCGAGGTAGTAGTAACGTTAGCAGCGGCACGCATCGTACGACAGCGAGGATCCTCCCCAGGGTGACCGCAACCGGGAACCCAGCCCTCCTCCGCCTCAGGCCGCCCCAGGCCGCCTCAGGCCGCCTCAGGCTCAGCTAGCGGGCCGAGGACTCGTGAGGATCGGCGCTCTGCGCGCGCGCGGCAAGAGCAAGCTGACCCTGAACCTTTTTTGGAAAGCACCTGATCGGAGAGAGGAAGGTCGGTAGCGAACGAAGTTTGAGAACCAAGAAGAGCAAGCAGAAAGATGGTCGCGGGCGTACTTGTGGACCGACACCAAGTGTGCCGCGCCATGTGCCGCTACAACGACGAGTTCTGCGTCGGCTTCGACGTCTTCGGCCGCTACTGCGAGCTCATCACGGACGAGAACCTGGTGGGCGAGGAAGACCTGGCCTGGATCCTGGACCTGGCCGACGAGCCGCTGGACTGCGTGGCCTCCGCCTCGCTGCGCGCCTGCGACGCGGGCGAGGTCGAGCCGTACCGGCTAACCGAGTCGAGCAGCTCCGAGGACGTGAGCGAGTTCATCGGCACGGGCTGCCGCGCGCAGCTCAAATTCCCGCGCGCGGGCAACTGCGTGGGCGCCATCAGCGACGACTACGTCTTCACTCTCGACGTGGCCTCCATGAACGACGAGGTCTTCGACTACTGCTCGGGGCTCTGATGCGACGAGAGCGACTGGTGCGCCGGCGTCGAGTACGTGATTGCTCAAGAGTTTGCGAGTGCGGCACTTCATTGCGGTCAGAAACCAGCTTCGAAGTCAGCTTGTGTTCACAGTGCACAGAGACCGTCGCGCACACAGAGCAAGTGTTCACGTGTGCTAGTGTTGGACGGATGGCACAAGCTGACCAACATCGTTTTCTTCCTCACTTGGGCATGTTTTCTTCCTCACTTGGGCATGCGGCTGATTTCGCGCTTGACTCCTCCGTGCAATGCGGCACATGCAATCACGTGCATCAAGTCACTGGAGTGCACGACGAATGTGCTCAGCCCAAAAGGTCCAGAGGATGTGGATGAAGGGGATGGCGACAATGACCAAGAGGGCGCCGACGCTGCCGCTGCGGCTGCGCTTGCGGCTGAGACTGACATGGAGCCGAAGATGACCGATGCCAAGGCTGGTCGAGGATAACGTCGAAGACAAGGTCAAGATACTTTGCATCAAAGTTGAGACAGCAGACGGCAGCGCGCAAGAAACAGGCACAAGAAATTGTGGCGGCTGCGAGACGGTCTCCGGCCGCGAAGCGGTTTGAGGCTGCCATGCCTCATCTTCGTGACGACCGGTACGTCCGCTGGGTTGAGCCGAGCGAGTTGGCTGTCGTGCTGCCACGCCTGTTCCCGCTCGGCATGCGCGACTCGCGTCAAATAGGCCGGTGGGGCAAGAGCCTCGTGTACAAGTCCCTGCGCGCCGCGCATATCCGGACTGCAGGGTAACCTGGGCGAATGAGGCGCAGGAGTCCAAGGCAAGCTGCGGTTGAGATGTCGGAACGCAAGACGAACCCGCTGCGCAAGAGGTGAAAACGACACGAGAAGCTGGTCCTTGAGGTCCCTCTGAACGGCGCGGCGCAGGCACCACTCAACTTCA